>JAWZYV010006905.1:0-279052 GCA_038373885.1 Cheiracanthium punctorium | reverse complement strand
TCGACATTTGGCTTCCTGACTAACGAAATCGTCATCATTTTCTGAGGTATATTCCATTACTGAATCAGATCCTAAGTCGACGTCTGCTTCTAATCTACGATTTCCAGCACTGTCACGTGAAAATAACGTATTAATAAAGCAATTTAATAATGAAAACATAACTAATTATTCAATTAATTAATTAAACATTATTATTTTAATGAAAAATAAGCTAGAAATATATTCGCTTGAGTTGTGGAACCTGAAGATGACACTATTTTGAGCTGAAATTTGGAAACAATTTGTTCTTATCAGTTTCGCACCCTTTAATGACTCAGGCAGTGTGAATTTTGAAATAAAGTTTTTTTTCGCTCCACCCTATTGGTTAATTCATTTTAGCTGTTTATGGAACAAAGACAAACATGATACACTGTCGTAGATTATGATGCACATTCCAAACAGTATTTATAAAGGCGAAGCATGGCGAAGATTGAAAAAAGTTTTAGTATTGCTTACATTTACAGTATACCCACACTACACACATGCTGCAAATAAAACAGCTCATTCGCCACGACAAAAATAAAATTATGAAATTATGCACTTTTCCTTTTTTTCAATTTCTAAAATTTAACATTTGTTTTAAATAAAAGTGACTAGATTTGGCCTGGTCTCAAACATAGTGATCAGTTTAGGTAAAGAATTAAACAATTTCACAGACTCAAAAATTTTTTAGAACGTCTCTTCACAAGCTGTACAATGGTTAATCTTTGAGAGTTATTTAGAAACAAGTTCTTTAATGTCTATACAATATTTTGCTAAATGTCATGCTACAAGAAATTTTGAAATGTTTTTTGTTGTTTAAGGAATTTCAAACTCGAGACAAATTTCAAAATGCACAATTCAGATTGCGCAGAAACATTCTGAAACTTTTTTTAAGCTTTGGTAAATTTGTATGTTTTTTAAACTGTTCAAAAGTAATGTAGCATGCATTGTTTAAATAATAAAGTAAAATAACAATCCTAAGTTGTCATGACAAATCCATGAAAAAACTTAGAATAAATTGTTTAAATGAATACTGTTATGCGATAGATAGATATAAGTGTGAAAACGAAATCTTGATATCACTCTTTAAAAAATTAATTTTTGAGTAAATTAATTACTCAAAAAAGGTTTATTTTATTTGAAAACAAATGCATTTATTTTCGCTCTTTTTTCCGTGCATTAATCAGTACTTAAAATAAAGAAAGACGCCTTTTAAAGTTAAGGAGAACGTTCATGAAATAATTTTTAAAAATATTACTGATTCTCTTAGCTAATGGTTAAAATTTCTAGGGTCACAGTTCCAATTTTAAAGAAGTCGCCAAGAATAATTACATATTTGGCATAACTGTAAAACTTTTAACTGCAGAATGCTGTGATTTTGTATTTAGAACTACTGTGACATATAATTGTGCATTTTTACTTTTTAATCCGTAAAATCGTGATCTTTCGCTGTTTAAAAATAAAACAACAACATGATCCACCCTACTTAGCCCAACACGGTGACTTCATTTCATCCAATGCTGAAGATAGCTAATGCCATATCCTCTTACTCCTATCTCTAGGGTCCTACTCCACACCCATTGCCTAAGCGTACGGTCGTGGGTTCGATACCCACTCGCACCATGGTTGTTTAAATTTCCTGTCTCTGTGGTAGCAAAAACTTTGATCGCTCGACGAGGGCAACAACAGTAGGGGTTCTTATATCGATTCGAAAACGCTAGAGTTGATTGTTTCGGGGTGAAAAACTACCGCGCGTTAAGGGGGTTAAAAATGCGTTCAACTTTATAAAGAAATGGGACACTTTAAAAATTTTAAATTGTTGGTCGGAGCATTCCTTAATACTTACGCGTTTACGGAAAGGAATGTACTAATTCTCAGTATAACCCATTTATGCCTAGTGTCCCTTTTTTGGGACGGCATTTTCGCTATTATTCGAAAACGTTATTTATTTTTCCTAGCCTTTATTCATGAATATTGAGTCTCAACTCTACAAAATAGTTTAACATGACCCAGTAGGATGTCGATATTTCGATTTTTATGCATAATGATTTTAAAAGAAATCATCCCTTGTTCAAGAAGTTGACATCAGAAATTTATCTATTATTTCTGTTATCAGTAAAAATTGAAAAAAGTCTCAAAAATATCCAAGCACAAATGGGATAAAATGTATAAGTAAGCGTAAGATGTAGCATTTTCCCACGAACCGTACACGCAAGCGGTCAGAGGCAAGGAGGATCAAACCGACTCCCAAGAAGTACAGTGTAAAAGCAATATTCGTTATAGTGTTTTGTCGAAATCAAACATGTTAATCTTTGATTAGAAAACGAAAATAAACTTGATGAAATGTTTGAGTTTGGGATCGATAGCGAAAAAAAAATAAAACTAGACAGGATGCCGTATACCCCACCGTGCGTTAAAAGATTAGCTTTTATAAAATCGCATAAATAAATCCTAACAAATCAGGTTTGGGCGACCGAACTCTGCTGCTCAAAAATGGCTACTGTAACCCTAGAATGCTTAGCTCTGTCCTTATCGGGTAGTGTCTACACATTCTAAGTTACCAACTACTAGAAGGCTAACAACTACTAGGCCAACAAATAGCTACCAACTTGAAACATGTACTGTTGATTGTAAAAATTCAGAAGCATTAGTCAGTTTCCTCATGTCTACTTGCCATATAGTAATGAGATTCGGTCAAAATGACAAAGTTTCCCATTTTTCACCAAGAAGACAGATATTTTACAGAAAAGTTTTCGAAGGTTCGTAAAGGGGATGCCAGAAATTTAGTCATCACTCTCCAGGCATCTACAAAAACTGGAATAATGGGTGCATTTGTAAACTACAAACTCGTTGCACCAGTTTTCGTAAGGAAACTGGAATGCGTGTGTTTAGTGCTATCGGTGGCTATCAGTTTCTTTTACCTTTACGAAGAATTTCAGTTTATTTAGTTTCGTCGCCTAGGAGATGTGTTTGTTTACATTTCACGTTTGTTGTTATTTTTGCTGAGGAGAGATTTAGTACATACTCAATGTAAAATCAACAGGATTTTTAACCCATTTATGCCTAGTATCCCTTTTTTGGGACGGCATTTTCGCTATTATTCGAAAACGTTATTTATTATTCCTAGCCTTTATTCATGAATATTGAGTCTCAACTCTACAAAATATTTTAACATGACCCAGTAGGATGTCGATATTTCGATTTTTATGCATAATGATTTTAAAAGAAATCATCCCTTGTTCAAGAAGTTGACATCAGAAATTTATCTATTATTTCTGTTATCAGTAAAAATCGAAGAAAGTCGCAAAAATATCCAGGCACATATGGGTTAACCCATTTATGCCTAGCGTCCCTTTTTTGGGACGGCATTTTCGCTAGTAGTCGCAAACGTTATTTATTTTTCCTAGCCTTTATTCATGAGTATTGAGCCTCAACTCTACAAAATATTTAACATGACCAAGTAGTATGTTGATATTTCAATTTTAATGATTTTAAAATAAATCATCCCTTGTTCAAGAAGTTGACATCAGAAATTTATCTATTATTTCTGTTATCAGTAAAAATCGAAGAAAGTCGCAAAAATATCCAGGCACATATGGGTTAACCCATTTATGCCTAGCGTCCCTTTTTTGGGACGGCATTTTCGCTAGTAGTCGCAAACGTTATTTATTTTTCCTAGCCTTTATTCATGAGTATTGAGCCTCAACTCTACAAAATATTTAACATGACCAAGTAGTATGTTGATATTTCAATTTTTATGCATAATGATTTTAAAATAAATCATCCCTTGTTCAAGAAGTTGACATCAGAAATTTAACTATTATTTCTGTTATCAGTAAAAATCGAAGAAAGTCGCAAAAATATCCAGGTACATATGGGTTAACCCATTTATGCCTAGCGTCCCTTTTTTGGGACGGCATTTTCGCTAGTAGTCGCAAACGTTATTTATTTTTCCTAGCCTTTATTCATGAGTATTGAGCCTCAACTCTACAAAATATTTAACATGACCAAGTAGTATGTTGATATTTCAATTTTTATGCATAATGATTTTAAAATAAATCATCCCTTGTTCAAGAAGTTGACATCAGAAATTTATCTATTATTTCTGTTATCAGTAAAAATCGAAGAAAGTCGCAAAAATATCCAGGCACAAATGGGTTAAAAGAAAGGGTGGCCATCATTGAAGTGCACAGATCAAAATTTAGAAATTTCAACTTACACTTGCTTTTTTTTTTCAAAAGTATTTAGCGAGAGAAGTTCAAATTTTGCTCATAACGGTTTAAATCAACATCATCTCAACACTAAAAATATGTATTTTGAATTTACTAAAATAAAAAATACAAGAAAATGATTACCTTTGAAATATTCTGTATCTTTTGCAGTTTCAGCAAATGTAAAATACTTTTCATAACAACATACCATGCAACATACTTTTCATAGCTACGGACGCCATTTCATAACAACAACATGCAGCAAGTGTGTCCTCTCAACAACTGGATGAACCTGCGTACTCAGTTTAGTTAATTTGAAACTAACCGCACTCGGTTTTGTATACGAACGCTCTAGTTTCTAAATTGAATGCACTCAGTTTCCTTTACGATCACCTTAGATGGAAACTCGTTACACGAGTGCAAATCGTTTGGCGTTTACGAATGCGGCCAATGTAATAAGAATGCTTGAAAAGGAAAGCGTTAAAAATCGGGCGTGTTCGCAAACGCCCACCAATGCCACTCGTGCAACTGCTTTTAGTTTTAGGTGTTTTTAAACCTTAACTGGTTTATCAATCGCTCCTAAAGTCAACTGAGTGCAGTTAGTTGATAAATTAAGTCAACTAAGACAGAAGATAGTTAATTCAGTTCTTGATAGTTTGTTTACGTTTCCTCCTAGGACTTTCTGGTAAACATACGCATCACTCAGACAACAAAACTCAAGCCGTTCTTAAACTTGAAAGGAATTAAGACCACTAATCACACCTGTCCAAATTTTTTGCGAAAACTAATGGTGAGTGTTGATGAGTTTACGAACACAAGGATCGCTATTGATCTAGCGTATTGTCAGGGAATTAAATTCAAACGCTCACCACATTTTTGAAATTATTTGCATAACCGTTTTACTAGCCTCTGAAGTTCTAATTTTATCAGTATAAATATTTTCGGTTAGGCAAGCCTGATCTTTTGTTTTTGCTTCGCCTGATTCGACAAGCCTTTATTTTCAGGGGACTTTGTTTTTAAATTTAATTTTAGGCATGTCTTTTATAGACGAAAAGTCAAGACTTCTACCGGCCAAGCAGACTAAAAAATCCGACAGTTCGAGCGGAAGCAATGAAACAGAAACTACAGATGACGAATGTGGTGAAACATTCGAAGACGCTGTGTCGGATTTCGCTCACTTTGATCGATCCGAAGAACAAGAACTTGCAGGGGGACGCTCTATTGGGAAATCGCCAGAACAACAACAACGAACAAATCTTTTCGCCGAGTCTACGAAGCTGAAGATCGACACTGTACGACGCCTATCTGAGGAGTCGCACAGAGGCAGTTCCGGCAGCTGTTCGAGCAAAGTTAGCAGCGGGGCAAGTTCCGCGGATTTGGGCTGCGTGGTAGAGTACACGTACGATGACTTTGGGAACGTGGATTACGTCGACGTGGATTTCAACGATGTTATCGACGAGAGGCATATCGTGAAGATAATGAACAAGCTGCGCCTCAACCACCATTCCTCTGTATCTTGTGAAGTGAGAAATTGAATTTTCCGCTTACTTAACCCTTTAACGCTCAGTGGTCCCGCTCTGGGAACCCCCAACTCGGCCGTTTTGACTATTGCCAGTCACGAAGAATAGATTGGATTTCTATAAAAATAGTGGCGGGTGACATAGCTCCACGAGACTCTTACTTTTTTGCACGTCATTTCCCGTAAAAAATGGTCATGATTCTTTTTAACAGCACTGGCATCTGCAGAAAAATGGAAGATTGCCAGAGAACAGCTGTTATAGCTTGCCCAATACTGAAAAAAGGGCAGCCGTTGCCATCGCTCGACTGAACGACCAGCAAGAGGGCGGACGATCGAAACGTTCATCGCGTGCCACAGATCTAGAGACCCTTTTTTTTGACGCAGCTGGCTGTGCGGCACAGCCAGCTGGGTCAAAAGCCAGCGGGTCTCTCTCTGAGGCACGCGATGAACGTTTCGATCGTCCGCCCTCTTGCGGGTCGTTCAGTCGAGCGATGGCAACGGCTGCCCTTTTTTCAGCATTGGGAAAGGGTTGCGCCTCAAAGGGTTAATGCGCTTTAATCCAACGCTTATTGAATTTTAATGCCTTTCTTAAATAGAGGGTGAATCTAAACTGTTGGGCAAAACTTTAAGGGGTGATAGGGCACACAATGAGGAATCGTAATCGCATAGCAGTCTGGGGTGAAAAACGCAGTTCTAACTTAACCGGTCATAATCACTTTTGGAAAAGCATCCTGTGAAATTGAAAAAGGTCAGTCTATTTTCTTAAGCAAGTTTCATAAACAATAGGCTCGTCTCCGAAAAGTTCATGCATGAAATAAAATAGAATTTTTAAACTATGCATTTTAGTCTTCTGTTTTTCGGAGAAAAATGTTGGTTTCTAATGAACAATGGTCGGAAAGCGCACTGTTGTTTCGGCACTTTTTTCCGAAGTGATTATGAACAGCTACACAAAGACGACGTTGCCGACCCCACATGGCTATGCGATTCTGATTCCTTATTATGTGACCTATCACCCCTTAAAGTTTTGCCCAAGAGTTTAGACTCACCCTGTATATGGAACGTAACGTGTAGTTAATTTTCTGATACCAGAAGTATGTAGATAAATATTGTTTCAGTTGAAACACCAAATATGAGCATTGAGGGAGGAAAAGTGTTACAGCAGCGGTTCTCAACCTTTTAACGTCGCCCCCCCCCAACAAAGGCTAACTTAAGCCCCCCCCCCCCGACATTTTTCAGCGTACATTCAGTTTTTTAATCTTTAGAAAATTCGACTCAATGTTCATTGTTACAAAATGTTTTCAGTAAAGTTTGAATGAACACTTTAAGCGAAAATGTCTATATTTTTGAATAAAGATGAGAATATATAAGATGATTTTTTTTTTAAAACGTGCATCACTACTTGCTCTTTAAGTTTTCTAGCGATCCTGCAAACGCTCTCCACCCCCCTTGGGGGGGTGCGCCAGGGGCGTAGCCGGGGGGGATATCGGGATGTATCCCCCCCGAAATTTTTGGATTAGTGATGAAATTCAGTCAATTTATACACATATAAGTTCATATCTCCCCCCCTCCCGAAAAATTTTCCTGGCTACGCGCCTGGGATGCGCCCCACAGATTGAGAAATGCTGGCTTACAATAAGACTCCTTATAAATAGTAGCTGAACTACCTTTCGTTGACGGGTTATTATAAATGTAATGTAGACTTCCAAAAGGCCTGAATTTTCATTAGCATTGTAGGTGTACAAAGACTTGAAGTAGCATATTGGGAGTATAGAAAGCAAAGTTACAATTTATGTTGAAAGTTTACAAGATAGAGTAACAAAGTGCTCAGTAAAATTATCCATAGAGAAAGCATTTTATTTTGAAAATGAAGGCTTTGTTTTAGTGGAATAAGGTTTTAAAACCAAAAGGTCATTCCTCGCGTTTTGTTTAACTGCAGATATTTTAATATCAATTCCTCCCAGAAAATTATGCACGGTTTTCACAACATCTGGAAAATCAAATAAACATTAAAAAGTTTATGAAATTTTAAGTTGAGTAGCAAACTAATATACTTCAAGACTCCTTAAATTGATCCCCCTCAAAATAAATGATCAAAATACAAAATGTAATTTTTGCAAAGATTAAAAATTTATTCTCAGTTTAAAAACAATTCCGACGTTTGTTTCAATTATTGCTTGTCATGTTACTAAATTTTATTCTGTTCTCTTAAGCCGTTTTTGAGCGATGAGAGAACAAAAAATTGTACGATTTCCACAAAATATCAATCTATGAAATATTTAAAACAATTTCGGCATCTAAAACTTAAACAACCTTGCCACCAAACATACTTCCAAATTTCATTCTATTCCATTGCCAATTTTCAGGAATGGAACAAACTTGCCCAATTTTTACAAAACTTCAAAATCTATTGAAAAATGTTCAAGTACTTTGACGCCTATAGTTTGTGACCACACATGATGGTAAATTTTATTTCATTAGATTCTGTGGTGCATACAGGATGGACAAACAGATATTCACGCATTTCTGTATAAATTTTCTCAATATAATCAAAATTTTCAAAAAAAAAAAAAATCGATGGCAATAGTGTATGATCACCTATCATGTCAAGAAATTTTAGTTTTATTCGCTTAATCGTTATGCGTGAACTTAAACTTTTGTTTGAAACTAATTTCGCAAAATATCAATCTAATTGAAATTTTCAAAAAGTCTACGCCTATAGCTTAAGTTGAGTGACCACTTATGTCACCAAATTTCATTAGCTTCAGTCATATTTACGTGATGGGAACAAAAATCGCGTCACTGACAGAAACTGCTTTTGACGATCGTACTGGATTCTGGGGTGCTTGAAACGGATAGAAGTTGGAAAA
Source organism: Cheiracanthium punctorium (assembly GCA_038373885.1). NCBI lineage: Eukaryota > Metazoa > Arthropoda > Arachnida > Araneae > Cheiracanthiidae > Cheiracanthium > Cheiracanthium punctorium. The sequence goes on along the minus strand of JAWZYV010006905.1, from coordinate 270,434 downwards.
TGTTTAAATTCCAAATAATGTACAGACAAATCTAATTTTATGTAAATTTTCAAAATTGAGCATGCTTTGATTTTAAAGTACTTTTATGTAACGCATAAAAGTATTACAGCTAGAGGGGGGGGGGGGGACAATCTGTGAAACCCAACGTCGGCATAAAAAAAGACTAATTTAAACAACCAGCTCACTGCAATAAAAGCTTTAGTTTCCATTCATGATTGTCTCATAAAATGATAATACATGGTAATTAACTTTTGAAGTTAATACGAAATTCATGTGTTTATACAGAGTAAAAACAAATTGACTTGTTTTCTACGAATCGCACTTGCAGAATACTATCACAACTTAAAAATACCTGCCTTTTCCGACTCAAGATCTCTTGAGTGCATAACTTAAAGAATACGTTGACATCATAAATGAAATGCCGTTAAATAACAAGAACTCGACCATTATAAAATTTGAGGATTCTAAGTCTCTTCATAACTCAAAAAAATAGTAAATAAAAATTCGCTTTGTCGTTTTAAATTGTGACAAGTGCATTTTTCAAACCGAGCAACTTAAAAATGTTTAAATATATAAAGATATATGAAAGGAACTTGTTACTCTAAATTTTGCAAAGTATTATTGGATGCTTTCAGCGTTTATCATTTAATATTGCTATAGTTTTACTTAAAGCTACTGTAGTTTGATGAATAATTTTGGAATATACTTGAGCTCTAATTGTCATTCTTTTATAGGGAGACAATACCCTATTCAAATGCAAAAAATTATTTGAACGGGATTACTTTTGTGAAGTAAGTCATCTGTATGTATTTTTCATTCTATTTCTGTGTTTCAAATAGGAACATTCGATAGATTTAATCTCATTCCTTGAATATTTCAATGAATGTAGGGCGTTATTTTATGTACGCTGTTCAAACTTAATCTTTTTGACAACTTATGGGAAATCGTAAACTTTTCGAGACATGATTCAGCCATTCACATTGTAAAAACAAAGTGGGAACATTTTGCATTTTTCCGACCAATTAACCGGTGTTTTTAACCCTTAAATGCATGAATTTTTTTCTAGTTCGCACAATAGCCACGAACTTACGTTAAATTTCTTATATCAGTTTTATGAATAATTAATTCATTTCTCCAAGGACAACCAGTTTGAAAGAATTACGTGAAACTTTTATTACTCACGATATGAATCGTATAAATCATTCCATATGAATGAATCCATATGAATAATTTATTAAAAAACTATATTTTATATATGAAACTGACGTAAGAAATTTGGCTTCTACTCTAATCCGGCACTGAAAAATACGATGCATATATGCATCGCTATGCATTTAAGGGTTAAGCTGCAAAATTGATAGTCACATTACTGGTACTGGTGCTAAAAACTTGCCAAAAAATTAAAGCTGGATGATCTTTTCAGATTTTTGCTTCTAAATTAATTGACCTGTAAGAAATTGTTAGGGAAAGCTAAATCTCTTCGTGGCCGATACGATTACAGATTAGCCATTAATTTGTGTACAAAGCTATGAATATTACATTTAAGAAGTGCTCAATGGTCTTTAAAAAATGAATTTACTAGAAAGTAGCCTTAAGAGATGAAAAGGTGGAATTTTTTAGTTCCAACGGTGAATATTTTGAATCCGTATAATTTAGAATTCCTTGAGGGGAAAAATCTTCAGATTTAGGATTACATACTAAAAAGAAAAAACAGGGTATAAAACTTAGAATTAGCTTAAACTATATTTTTAATTAGAAAAGATTGCTGTTGTCACTAAAATAATTTTATTTAGATTTACGTTCAATGGACAAGATAAATTTTGCTTATACGAAGCATTTAATTTTGTTTGAACAAAACAATTGACTGTGTGCTTTACTGTGCTTACTCTTTAGAAAAGATTCTTCAATAGTTTTCAAAAATGCTTAAATGTTTGCATAATTTTGATACTCTAATTTCGTACATGAAATCATTAAGAAATTACTGTTTTGAAATTCGAAGTAAGTTATACAGTTAAAATTCTTGTCTAGATATTTAAAATATTTAAAGGGTCTTGTAGCCTTTAAAAGTGATGAAAATTGAAAATGGTGCTTTCATTTGTATGATCCCATAGCTACATAAATAATTTATTTACACGTAAGAAATTTTGCTTATCAATACAATGGCCTTTTCTGTTTACATTAATGTCTACAAGTTTTCAAAGTTTGTAAGGAAATTTAAATAAACAGATTAAAAGCAATTATTTTCTATATGTGGTTCACTGCGCAGTCTAACGCACGTAAATCGTAACGCTCGTACGCTATCAAGGTATATCGCCCTACTCTAAATTTTCATTTTAGTTAGCATATAAGCTGTGAAGTGACCAAGATAAGCAGATATTTTCTCTACATTAAATACGCTGTAGAGATTGACAAAATAATTTAATCAAATATTTTTACATTGTATTATAAGGTAATTGATAACTCCCATTTTGTAAAATATTAAACTGCAAAACATTTTTCAGACTGTTGAAAATTCATCAGGAAATTTGTGCAAAAATTATCCGGCTCGATTAATTATTCCAGTTGCACGAAAATCTAAGGTATTGGATACTGAAAGGTAATTATTTTTCAAACTCTTGATATAAAATTAGCTGTCAGAAATGTACGCGACTTCTCAATAAATCAGTGTAGAGCAGAAATGTTTCATTTGGGACTTTATTTATATAAAACTCTAGATTTCTATTTTGATTTATTTCGGTACTTGTTTAAAAAAAAATCTTTGAAAAACCTAAGCAAGGTATTAAAACGTTGAAACGTTTTGTTTGACGAAACGTTTTGTTTGACGTTTATTTTTAGTTTTTATTTGCATATCATTTATGCCGTTTCCGGGAAAGAAAAATGGCAGAGTGAATAATTCTTGTCACAAAATTTTGGTAGACAGCTGAAGTATGAAAGTCCAGGGTTCTGGCTTACCGCGTGGATGTCTATCTAACGGTCTGGAGTTTTAAGAGGTTTTCTCCAGATGTGATGTGAATAAGCGTTAGAATCTCTTAACAAGTCCTCAGCCGAAGGCATTACTCTTTTTTAGAAGATAATCTTTGTGTTCGTTGCCCTTTTTATCCTGCGTTTTTCGAAGCTCGCCAGCTGTTGACCTTGCTTAAAAGTATTAACTAACCAGCCGATGCATTCAACGTTGTTTTCTCAAATGAAGTGCTTTAAATAAGGAGAGAAACTTTAAAACAATTGTTGAATTTAAAGCCCAGAAGTATTGCAATGAGCTGTAACTGCACTAGCATTGGCTTACATTTATATTCACAAATTCACTTGCCTAGTGAACAATTACTAGCTTCTGTGCCGCTTTTTTATCAATAAAAACTCGCTGTTTGTTTTGGGAAAAACTCTAATTAATAGATACATTCTCTTTAATTAAGAAATTCAGTCAGAAAAACTAAAAAATGTGAATGAAAGGATAATTAACCCTTTAACGCGCAGTGTTCCCGCTCTGGGAACACCCAACTCAGAGTGCCACAGATCTAGAGACCCTTTTGACGCAGCTGGCTGTGCCGCACATCCCGTGTACTGCATGACACAAAAATGCCTTCCTTTTTACTTAATTGTGAGGAGTAAATGTACTACAGTCGTCCCTCGTTTATCAAGTCTTCGACCAGTCTCGCGGTCTGACGCAATATCGCGATAAACGAGGGACGACTTTGAGTTTTTTACTTCGCACAACTAAGTAAAACTGAAAGCATTTTGGTATCGTATGCGTTTGCGTAACCTCGATAAATGAGGGATGAATGCACATCTTTTATTTCGTAAAGTAGAAAGACAATTTGATGTCGGACAATATGCGAGAAAGTCTCGTGGTTTTGTCTCGCACCTGAAGGTCTCGTCTCGCGATCTTGCGTCCATCCCTACATGAAGTTTATTGAATACTAAGCATTCAACCTCTACAGCTTAAAGCACAACTCGGTGTAAGTAAATCAACACTTAACGATCTGAAAGGGGGAGAGAGAGCTATTGCCCAAGATGATGTAATAGTGCAATGGTGTGTGTGTGTGTGCTGTGGTCAGAAAAAACAGGTGATGCAACACAAGCAATCGTGTTTTACAGACTGCATCAATTAGAAGTGATCTATTGGAACATGATGCAATTTTTGAAAGTGGTGTCAATGTATTTTTTGAGTGTAGTAAAGGCTTTCTTAATATTTAAAATTAAGACCATGAAATACAAGAATGGAAACTATTTTTTAGAAGCCTTTTCACTAGGTCTAGTTTTATAGCTGAATATCCAGACTTTTAGTTACCTTCCTAATTTTTTTATATTTAAAGGACAAATTGGTCGGTGTTTCTACCAAGTTTCAGAAGAAAAAAGAAATATGGGCTTTTTTTCAGCCCATCAAAAATGGGTAAATTTGAAGATTTTTAAGTTTTACATGTAGAAATATGAAAGACATTTCATTTTGGTTAAACACGGGATTATTATTCTTCATATAAATAGCTTCAAATTGGTACCGCAACTGTTAAATTTGAACCATTATTTCTCAAGTTAATTTTTTTTACACTAATGTCAAATCAAAGATGGCCGAAATCTGGTAAAAATGAGTTTTTCAAATGTCTGTATATTGGCCATTAATAGACAAAGTGTTTAACAGATGATATATGAATGTTTCACCACCGTAAATTTTGGTGGTAATTTTTTACTAAAAGTATGCTACTATGGAGCAACACTCATTAGGGTGATTTGACATAGAATGACCCATTCGAGCGGTTGAATAGTTTTTTGTACTAAAAATTTTGAATAAAAGATAAAAGTAACCATAAAATAAGGGAAGGGAAAGAGGGCTAGGATAGAATTACTACCTGTATGCGCGAAATAAAGGTAGGCAATAAGTACCCAGCATTCAAAATACAGTTTGTGTTGCCTCAAGACAAGCAGACTGAGATTGATCTGATCCATTGATAATGTTAGGAAATTTTGGGGTAATCTGCTCTTCAGATTAAATTTAGCCTAAAATTCTTACTCTACGAGCCAAATAAAATTTGCATTTTGTTACATTAAATTTTTTTGAAAACTAGAACGCGAGATTCTTGGGTGTCCACATTATTTAACATAGGGTTTGGCGATTCCTCGTGAAATATTCACGATACCTCTTAGCTGATTAGTTTTGAGGACTTATATTTGGCACCCAATTTGGCAGTTTTCCACTTTAAAGTCGCCAATATTGGTGACTTTAAGATGTTACTAAATGATTACATTAATCGTTACCAAATGAATGCTTGTGGAGTTCACTGCATTAGCTGGCATAAGGCTCTCTGTACGCTTTTGTGAGGCGGCATCTCACATGTTTTGAGAAGTTTGAGTGGTGTTCGTGAATTCATTTTTGTATAAAGAGTTGAGTTGCTTTAGAGAATTTCCATTAAATTTTACAGGATTTTATTGCATGCGAAATACAGCATCTGAGAAAGTTTCTGCGATAAGCTGACTACAATAAAACGTGTTATTGATTATTAATTCCTTTTGTGTATTGAGAATTGTTCATCAAATTTTTAGAGCCAATAAATTTTGTTTCGTCCTGACAACTGGACTGTTTACGAGAACTTTCCGTATACACTGAACTTTTGAGCTACGAACTCTAAAACTAAGCTACGAACTCGAAATACAAGAATGGAAACTATTTTTTAGAAGCCTTTTCACTAGCTTGAGCTACGAACTCTAAAACTAAGCTACGAACTAAGCTACGAACTCGAAATACAAGAATGGAAACTATTTTTTAGAAGCCTTTTCACTAGCTAGTTTTATAGCTGAGTATCCAGACTTTTAGTTACCTTCCAAATTTTTTTATATTTAAAGGTTTTTATAATTTAAGTTCTGTAGCAAGAGTTTTCTGCTACAATGTCTGTTGCAGATATTGAGCTCATTTTTTTAAATAAAATTTCTTCGATATTTTAGAATACACTTTCAGAAAAATTAGTCTTTATACACTAATTTATCCCTCATTTTTCAACGAATAATTTCCGTACACCTTGGAAACGTAATATTTCCGTGAATTCTTCATACTATCTGAAGAAGAGGAAAAAATTCGTGAATCTGGAGAAGTTTCTTCAATGGCCAGGAGAAAAAAGGAACGGATATTCGTCAATTAACAAAAGTATTCCGGCAGCACTGCTGCCAGAAAAATTTCCGTGAATTGAAGAAATAATTTTTGAGAGTGAGTCTTTAGACGCTAATTTATCCTCATTTTTCAACGAACAATTTCCGTACTCCTTGGAAACGTAATAATTCCGTGAATTCTTCCTGAAAATCTCAAGAAGAGGAAAAAATTTCGTTAATTCTAAAGAAGTTTCTTCAATTGACAGGAGGTAAAAGAAAACGGATATTCGTCAATTAACGGAAATGTTCCGGCAGCACTGATTGCTGCAAAATTTCCGTGAACTGAAGAAATAACTTTTGAGAGTGTAGAGGCCTTGCTGTGTATATGGCTTGTACAAAGACGGGAATGAAATTGCTTAAAAACTCTGGCTCTTTCATGGTTTGAAAGCAGTTTTCATACACTTCACATACGATGCAATTCAGTAAAGTATTAAGCTTAGTTGAGAAGGTTCGCATTAAAAAAGTATTTGGAAGGTTTTAACTTTCAGAAATTACGGAAAATACTGTCAGAGCATTGAATTAAAAAAAATTATTGTTAAAACTAAAAACCTTTGATCACTAAAAATTACTTACCTCTACACTTATAGATCTCCATAAAGTGGTATTTTTGTATTTTTTTTTTTTTGCACTTTCCTACTTGAAGGTCGAACAATATTTATGTATGATAAACATTTAAAGTATAACTTAAATGAATTTTTTAACTGTAGAATTGATGAAGTGGAATTCGGTTTAAAAGACTACTGCGCACGTGTGAAAACGTCAGTTAGCTCAAGACTTTTGACAAGATTTGTCGTTCCTGTAATTCTTTTTGACAAAAAGGTAGGAAAAATATTTTGAATTTTTTAAAAATGAATTTGTATTCTCAGCTATGTTAGATTTATTGCTATTTTTTACTTAATTTTCTTTGGCAAATATTTGATTTTTTCCCTTTCAGTTTATCTGTCGCTCTGGATCTTTGACGGTGAGAAAAACGGCAGTTTTTGAAACCGTGCGGAAAAACCAGCCAGCAAAAAGTAAGTAAATGTGACTTAAGAGCAATCCTCTTTATATATACATATATATATATAAATTCATTCATTCGGCTTATTAACTATTTTTAATATTTTAGGCCTCCAAATTGCTTCATGCGTTGTACAGCAAATAACAAGGTAAATATGTACTGAGCACATTGGTTTCCCATCGATTAAAAGAAAAGTATATCTAAGAATGTAATTCATGAAATGAATATCTTGTTACTCTATCCTCTTTAAAAAGTACGTTCTGTTACGAATAGTTTATAGTGTAGGCAAAGTAATTCTTGGTAGCATATAAGCAAGCTGAATATGATTCTGGCAGCGAAGCCCACATTGCGTGGCAGCAACCTCTCCCATTAAGTCCACAGAGTGGCATACCCCATAACGCTATGGAAGAATGAAATACTATATTTCTGTGTTCAGCGTAGAAGTTACTGAGACGTTAACACATATCGGGCACGCAATTAAATTACCGCAAATCACAATCACAAAATTATTTACACAATCAAATAATTTGTCCTTAATTTCCCATCCTCTAAATATTTGATTTGGCATGGCATTTAATATTCCACCTAAACGGTTGAAGGGAAGTGCGCGGAAAGGATCTGGTTTTGATCCTTCCAAATCCGCGGGGTAAACTGAGGCGTTATCCGAACAGGAAAAAGGTACCCACCTGCACAGCCTTCAATTTCCGAGTTGTAGCGTGCGCGGAGGCGCTCTGTGCCGGCACACTACCCCACCTAGAGAGTCGGGATCTATACTCGAAGCGTTATGGGATTTGCCACTCTGGACTTTTGAGAGGTTCCTGCCTCAAAGCAATGTGGGCTTCGTTGCCGGGTGTTCTGGACCTTGGAACGCAGAAGAGCGAGTGTGGCGAAAGCTGGTTTTGATCCCGCAATTTCCTCGTGGTAGATTGAGGCGTTATCCGACCGGGCAGAAGGTACCCATTACATTATATTCAATTTACCTAAATCCAGTATTGGAAATCATTTACACTAGCCATTAGTTAAAACTAAATTTTGGGATAACTTAATAGCTCCTTCGCAGACACTAGTTCCTATAAAGAATTTTGAGCAACAATCTATTCAAATGTGATGTTTTCTTATTTACTTTCATTTACTTTTTCCTTCTATGCAGTTTGGGAATTTAAAAATAGATGTCGTGTAATAAGTTTTTGCATGACTTCTTTCTGGCTCCCTAAAATGTTTGCTTTAATTTTACGCATTGCACTAGAATGATGCCTCTTTGTTCTTAGTTTTTTTAGTTCATGGTTAATTCTTTCTAGTTCATTGAAATGTTTACTTTAATTTTACGTATTTCAGTAAACGGATGTTTCTTAGTTCTTAATTCTTTCTAGTTCATTAAAATTTTCCCTTAATTTTATACGTATTGCACTAAAATGATGTTTCTTAGTTCTTTTTAGTTTCTTAGTTCTTTTTAGTTCACTGAAATGTTTGCTTTAATTTAACGTTTTGCACCAAAAGGGTTTTTTTCTGCAGTGGGCGGGCACTCGTCAAACATTCGATAATACTAAGGCCCGAATTACTGGCCATTTTATTCTGGAAGCACCCAATGGGCTGCCAGCGTTACCCCCTACGAAGGGACGGACAAATTAGCACCCATGCCCAAGCCGGGATTCGAACCCGCGCCCAAGGTGTGGATAGAATGGCAAGGCCGTACCCAGAAAAAAAATTTCGGGGGGAGGGGGACCAAACGGCCTTGATCAAGAGGCCTTGTAGAATGGTTCTTTTAGAGCACTAAAATGTTTTTAGTTTCTTAGTTCTTAGTTAATTCTTTCTAGTTCATTGAAATTTTTGCTTTAATTTTGTTTGTTGCACTAAAATGATGCACTGGAATTCAATTTATGAACAAACTAAGATTTGTGATATATGTTTATTTTTTAGGAAGCTGGCTACATCTCTCTCCGATTTGATGAATCGCAGTTACAAAGCCGCTTCTCAGTTGCTGTAAGCATTTTTTTTTCCTTTTTTAAGGCGACAGCACCTTTTTGACCATTCTTTTTATTTAGTGATTTTTTAACTTATCTCGTATGTTTGTCATTAAGGGTTTTTGTTGAACAAAATGGTTTCCACGCGAAAAAACAATTTTAAAAAATTTCAAAATTCAGTTAAAGAAAATTTAAGGATTTTAAGATTGCCCCTCTTTTATCTATTTTTATTTTTTTTTTTTTTGTGTTACGATAGTATGTTTTACAACTTTAGGGACGGTTTTGCGATTGAGATTGTGAGGGGGGGGGGATAAGTTCACATTTATGGAAAACATGATTTCTGTTACTTCCCTAATTCTATTAACTGTTTAACGCGCCACCCAACTCTAACGTTTTGACTGTTGCCAGTCATGAAGAATAGATTGGATTTCTATAGAAATTGTTGCGGGTGACCTAGTCCCACGAGAATCCTTTACTTTTTAGCACGTCCTTTCCCGTCAAAAAATGGTCGCGATTATTTTTAACAGCACTGACATCTGCTGAAAAATGGAAGAATGAGAGAACACCTGGATAGATTGCCCCAAGCTGAAAAATGGGCAGCCGTTGCCATCGCTCGACTTAACTACCAGCAAGAGGGCGAACGATCGAAACATTCATCGCGTGCTACAGATCTAGACCCTTTTTTGACGCCAGCTGGCGTCAAAAAAGGGTTCAGCATTGGGAAAGGGTTGCGCCTCAGAGTTAACATTTGAATAATCTGCTAATTTTGTCACGCCAGTACAATCAAAATTACTTCAAAGGCTTGACTGCAATTGGAATCTTCCAATGAATGATAGCGTGCGATTGTTTTGTCCAGTATATCGGATCGTCCAACTAAGCTTTGGTTTTTTTCGCCCCTCTATTTTCAGAGTACCCAGCTCGATACAGAAACTTCGTAATGTAGATGCAGAGCTAATGAGAGACTTGAATATACAGCATGTGTGCGATTTGATGCTTCAAGATAGAAAAATGTTCAAGCAGGCCGTAAGGTGAGCATTACTTGCTTTTTTACTCCACTCTCACATAAATTAACTTCAAATGACGCAGTTCTAACGTAACTTTTCCTCATTTTCAGATTGAGTTCTTCAGAAAAAATTAACGAGGACACTTACTACGATTTCTTGATTGAGCAGATGCCTTATCCTGGTAGGCTAGTTCCCAAATTTTACTAAAATTCTTCGCACTTACAGATTTTATAAGAAATTGTGCGACAATGAACAGTTTAAGAAAATTAAAGTTCTAATTATAAAAAATAGTGACTTTTCATAGGCTTCACTGCGAATACTTGTTTGCTAGCCGTTTTTTATCTTATAAACTTGCAGGAGTTTGCTAAACGTGTTACGTATTCTTGCAGAGGGATTATCTTTTTTTTTCTATCTAAAACATTCGTAAAGTTAATGGTAATACATTTCGAAAGAATATAATTACAATTTTGGTAGAAAACACTTCGAATTTTAATCACTTGCGTACCTCACCTTTTTAAACCCTTGGATTTTTCGAAGAATACTCTAAACTTAACACATTTCAGTACTTCCTCTTAAATTTTGTAGAGTTCCTGTCACTTCAATAAACAATTTTGAATATATTTTTAGTGTGGTGTTAACTTCTTTGCGATTTCGGCTACAAAGATGAGTTTCAGAACTCAAATTTTGTATGCTATTTCATAAAACTCATTTCTTTCAATATTGAACAATTTGAATGTTTATATTTAAAGATGCGATTTTAATATACCACGATGATAAAATTCGAAAGCTAAGACTCAAGTTGACTCATGTCTCTTACTGGATGAACCGCAATTTTGTCATTTATTTTGGAACAGTTATCTTATAAAAGTAAATCCTAAAATACATGATTTTTTAAAATGAGTTGAAAATAAAATCGTAACTTCATTTAGGCTTACTTGTGCTAGGAAAAATATTTAAAAAGTATTTCAATATGTAATTTTTTGAAAACTCAAATTTGAAGATTTAGAACAGGTATGGGCAACCTTTGTAACATTGCGGGCCAAACTTTAGGAAGTTACCGAAGTCGCGGGCCAAGCTTCCAGATGTTATCGAAGTCGCGGGCCGTATAATTGATATTTATATGCGATTTTGAATGGTTTATATGGGTTTTTATATCTTCCGCGAGCCGGATCCAAAGCCGTGGCGGGCTATATGTGGCCAGCGGATGCCCATATGTGATTTAAAACGCCCATCCCATAGCTCTCATAAAACAGAAGAAAATATAGCCTATTTATACTTTATTTATAGTTCTAATACTATTTTTAAATAGTTTTTGTACTTACTTTTATTTAGCAATAAAAGTTGGAAGCAATCAAAAATTCGGATAAAAATTTGTTCAGCGAAGTAGATGCACACGCTATGAATTCATACTTGCTAGCTCAAAAAATGTTGCCATACATTTTAAACTAAAAATTATTTTCATAATGGTCTTATATTTATTTTAAATGCATGTTTTATCATGCATATGCTACAAAATTCTTATTACGGAAAAATGAAAGTAGCCAATCGCTACAGTATGCACTGTAGGGTTGAAATGGATAGTTTTTAGCTACTTATCTCATTCAATCGCTTTATATAATAAAACGCAGTTGTAGTTACTTGTAGTTACTAAATATAAATTGCATTACTGTTTCTTTTTGTTCAGTCTAATAGCAATATACGCTCTCCTCACTGTAGCTGCGACGTAAATCCTGTTTACCTACTGAAAAACTTCTAAAATTCGGATCTTTTATATTGAGAATCATCAGTATTCTAAATTCTTGATTTTTTTAAAATGTGCTGGTAAAAAATATAGATTTTGCAATTTGAAGTAGTTTAATATTTTAATATTCGTTTACAGGATGCAATTTTTTTCGGAAGTATTGTGAAGCAAATTACGACCCTGAAGGATTTCTGTTCAATTGGAATGATGTAAGATGTTTCCTTTTTAATAATGCTAAAACATAAGCTGCCATCATGTGTTATGAAAGTGAAAACTTTATTTTATGCATGCAGTGGTACCTTGAGGTACTAGTGCCTTTAACTTAAGGCTTTTCGAGATGCACTAGCCGTCATTAGGTTGACTTTTGAACTTAGATACGAAGTATCTTTAAATGAAAGTGGGAAGTTATTAAACAGTGAAGAGAAAGAAAAAATTACAATCCCATGCTAAATGGCTCTACGAACATACTATTTTTTTACACTACATATATTTTATAATTTGTATTTATACAATGTCATAACATTAAATACATTATTAGAGATATGGTATTTTTGTTTTTACGAAATCGATGCGAAATTTTCTTATTCTTATAATTGGGAATAGATGCGAAACACAAGCAATTTGTGAATAGACACGAATTTACGCGAAAACTTATTTTTGTGAATAGGTGCAAAGTAAATCCTTCTTTAGTACCTTCTTTATAGGTGCAAAGCAAATCCTTCTTTAGTAATTATGTCATCTTTACGGACATATGAACGATTCTAAAATACTCAAATGTTGAAAATACAACAATGTAGATTTTAATTAACATCGAGTATTAATTTTAAGTATATAAAAATGCTAGAAATTTAAATTTAAATTTAAGTATATAAAAAAGTAGTCTATGTGAGAATTTTAGAAAATTTTCACAAGTTTTTAATGCGAAATTTCTGTTTATATGCAAAAAATTCCGTGCCTTTTGATTATTATTTATAAAATTTTACTTGGGCCTGGTAAAGATTAATCTCACTTCAGTAATTTGAACGGAGAAAACTTATTCGAGATGAGAGTATTTCAACTAACGAGCTGATCAAGGGACGAATTAAACTTCTATCTGAAGGTAAACTGTAGCGCTTTCAACTTTTACAAATATAATTCCGGGATAGTAGATTGTCTTGAAGCATCAAGATGGAAATGGATGAAATTTTAAATCTGGAGAAAAACTTTTTACGCAGTTTGCACATCTATATCTGCACCTTTTCAGGAAAAACACATAAGTCTGTATGCTGAAATGTTTTAAATGCACGTGTCGTCAGGAAAATTTTTTTGAATCTGATAGTATAAGGAAGCAAATGTATTGAAAAGTACAACATTACCTCACCTTCTTTCCTAAACCATGAATTTTTTTTCCTGGATACGGCCCTGGCGTGTAGTGTGGAAGATGTGCATATTTGATTTTGATGAGATTGTTATCGGGTCAGAGTTTTCTGACATCTGAATTGCTGAGTATAGTGTCATCTATCAGTGCAATGTGTAACTAAAATTTTGTGACTTCAGTATCAAAATCGTAGAGTTTTTTAAAATAACACTTGTTTCATGCTTCCCATCTATCACCTTTATTGAGTTACTCATTTTTAAAGTTGGGGTTTCTTCGTGAAACGCCCTGTATCTTAGTCGTTTGGAACAGTGATAGTCACTAGTAATGAGCTGTGAATCCCTCTTAGTCATACTTCACCTTTCGAAAAATGTATCCGCTTCGTATACATTGAATGAGAATTAGAAATCGCACAGTTTCAAAAGTATTGCAAATAATTGATGGATAAGGGAATTTAAATACCATTTGAAATTTACTAGGCAACAAAATCTCATCGATTTAAGAATTCAAAATTTACTTAATTTTCTTAGAATGATTAAACATGAATACAATTAATAATTTTCATTCACAGAGCGAGATAAACACGGAAATCAAGTTTTCAGAAAACCCCTATGGCATATTTCCAGATACTGACTGGGATAATTACAAGGTATGTTCGGTCTGAAATAGATGCAGAGTATTATTCCTTTTCACTTTAATCTTATTGAATTACTTATTTATATTAAGTTTTATTTATATAGGAGTGGGATATGGTCGTACTTACCAAGAACTACATGAAGATGCTTCTCTTTTATCTTGCAAAAGGTAATTCTAGTTTTGATGAAAAATTTATTTCGCCTAAAACTGCCCCTTAGCATAATTGGACGGTAACAAAATCTGATGTAATCAAACTTCGACAGACTCTGTACAAATATTTTATGACAGTTCTTTGAATTTCTGTTCAGGTTCAAAAGTTAAAGCCAATCCATGTTATGTCATTCGCTCTTGGCACATTTGTCCACTATGGATTGCAGTGACGTCCGATAGTGTCGGCCAAATAGGTGACTTTTTCAGAACTATAGCTTCGTTAATGATTTCTCTAGTTTTAATCAATGGTTTATGTTTATAGGTTGTGGATTTGTTCTCTTTCGAAGTGAATAACTGTCTTCAAATAAAGTAATTCGTTGGTGCATAAAATTTTTGTAAATATCAGTACAGTAAAAATTTACTGTCGACAGAACCACAACTTTTAAGTATCAGCTGTCGTAGTCTTCCGATAGACAGCTTTTTAACGGTAATTAGTAGTCGAAATAAACAATCAAAGATGTCATGCAATAAAATTGAGCATCAGTCAACATAATTTCATAGAAACACTAGTGGCTTTTCATTTGCATCGTATAGTTACACTCGATTGGAAATAATAGTTTAAGGGCAGAATTCTTGTCATAGATTTTAATTTTGTGTTTCAATTTGAAAAACATTTGAGTCTGAGGTTCGTCGAATGATCTTAAATATTTATGCTGAGGTTGCTATTAATGAAATACCGTGTCGTGACCACTTCAAGAACGGCGATTTTAAAGACGAAGATCGAAAATCTCTCTTCTATAATTTTGCCGAAGATGCGGAATTACAGGTATTAGCTGATGAAGACTTGTCCGTCAAAAATTGGCACGATCCATTGGGAGTGACTCAACAAGTAATTACAACTCCGAATCATAAATGCATAACTTTCTTCTCTACGAAACGTCGAATTTCGTGAGCAAATCCGTGGAAGAAAAATTGTACACCTGATACAATACCATTTTGTAATTCGCAGCATAACTTATTGAAGTTTAACCGTTAGAGGTTCACTTGCATTTTTCCTTTGCAGATCGTGGCGGCTTACTTGTGCATTGCATCTCGGGTTGGGATCGCACACCACTGTTCATCTCCATGCTTCGTATTTCTCTTTGGGCTGATGGCGTGATTCACGAATCTTTGAATTGCAGAGACATGGCCTTTTTAACCCTCGCATACGATTGGTATCTTTTTGGGTAAGGAACTTTAAGAATAGTTAAGACAAAATTGAGTGAATTTAATTCTCGAACACTGAGGTACTATAGCATTTACAACCGCTTAAGTGATTTAGTTTTCCTCAAGAAGTGTTATACCAATAAGCATTGTTTTTACATGAAGTCTTAATTTTTCAAATGATGTACTTCAAAACATTATACAGCTTAAAAACAAAGCATTACCTATTAAGATGCATTTAAAAAAGTGAAAATCCTATTTATAAATACATTTTGAAACCACAAGTTCCACAAGGATTTTCTAGTGTTTGCAACAATATTCTTCAGAACAGTAAAATTAACTTTTTGTAGCCAGTCAATCGGTGTTAATTCCAGTTCTACTTCTTTCCGAAAATGAAGAAACAGATGAACAATTATATTAAAACTTTAAGTAAAATTGAATTTTTTTATGCAGCTTGAATTATTTTGTTACAGATGGTGTTACAAACGTACACACATACTTTACTTATAAATGAAGTCCAGAATAGTCCTTTTAATTGATAAGTTTTCCCTCTCTAAAAAAATTATACAAGAAATCTTAAATTTTGATATAAACAGGAACGAAATCCTTTTTTATTAAGTTATCGGATTTTTTTTTTTTTATTCAAAAAAGATAACTTATATTGTTAGCAAGATTTCATTGATGAAGATTTAAGAGCTGCAATTTCCAAAATAAATTGAGATTTACGGAAATAAATGAAAAAAAAAAAAAGCTAAAAAGAATGGTTTTCATTTTTCCCTCTTAAGAATTGAAAATCATGATGCCCTTCACATACCTCGCGCAAGTTCTTTACTTTCGTTCACCACTTAACAAATCTGGAAAGCATAAAAAGTATACCAAAACTGAGTTTAATTATTCTGAATCTCGTTAAGCTTGAATGTTGAAATTATTTTCCGATTATCGTAAAATTCGGCCATTGATTCCTTCATTTAAAATCCATTTGTTAATGCTATCTCCGAAATATCGCAAACAGATTAAAAACGCCTTTAAATAAGTTATATTGGTCGTGTAACGGAGGTAATTTGTTATTTTCAATCTGATCTACTCGCTTTCTTAAATGCCGTCTGATTACGTTCAATCTTCGTAAATTTTCTGATATTTTAGTGCAGTTAAAAACAAGAATATGGAATTTCTTTCGATACTCGTAGATGAGGAGAAAAATAGCATAAAAGAAACAGCTGAGAGTTTATACTCGTGCTTTAGATCAACTAATTTAACTTTACGAAAGTGGCTTTCAAAAACGAACTTGTTAAAATCAAAGTTCGGATCCAGGATAACGAACTAGCATATGAATGACCGGAAGTACAATAAACTCCTAAAGACTTTCCCTAAAGAGTATCAGGAACCCTCTTAAAATGTTTGTCCTATATTTAATTTGTATCTCCCATTACTAATTATGAATATTCATTAAAGAAAAGATGGCTGCACTTTAACATTACAACTCTAATTTCTATAGTCTCACTATCAACCAAAGGTAGGTTTATTCACAAACTGATTCCCTGCTGGTTAGCTAAACTCTTGCTTTTGCACGAGGTCGCATTTTACCAATGTTACAACTTTCCCAGTAATCTATTTTAGAAATGAACTTGACCAAAACTTAAGCCTGTTCAAATTTAATATTGGAAATTTTGTAACGACCAGTTATTTGTTTCGGATGTAAAATTTTTAAATGTTCTCTTACGTTTCAAGTTTATGTTCATGTAAACTGCTTTACCTTGTTCCAAATTGAAATATCGCTTGCATTTCTGAATTCTCTGCGTATGGTCAATACATAAAGAAATGTAAATATTTATAAAAAAACTCGGCTGTTCGAGCTTCGTCGGGGGGAGATTCCCCCTGAACCCCCCTAATTTTTTAGCTTCATGATTGCCCTATTAAAACGATATTCATTGACTTTGTCATTTTATCGCTCATCTTTCGCGTATTTCGCCTGGTAACCCTATGTTGAAATTTTTAGAAGTGTAACCCATTTATAGAAAAATACATGGGATGCCTATTCTACAGCTTACGAAATATTGTAACAAGATTAAAGCTGTTGTGAACTAATAGTATTTAAATATATGTAAAAAATACATGTGAAGCCTATTCTACAGCTTACGAAATAGTGTAAAAATAGATTAAGGCTGTTGTGAACTAATAGTATTTAAATACATGTAAAATTATGTCGCATACTTCTACGTCGCTGTTTTATGTCGCATTTTTGGGACACAATTTTTCAATAAAGGGTGTTGAGAGATAAAATGCCATGGTCATTAATAAATGCACTACGATAGTGTTTAGTGATAATTCAATGGCGTATTTAAGAACTTTCTTAAATCCTTTTACAAGCCAATGTTCTCAATTGGGAACATCAAATTAAAAATTTATTAAAAATTTAAATTTCATCAGTAGACTTAAAAACGTTTCAACTTTTGTCCAGATGTAACGTGAATATGCGTTAGAACTCCTTAGGGTGGGTTTCCGTGCAAGAAGCCCGCCCTAAGCAGATGCTTCCAGAGTATACTTTCCATAATACACTAACACCAAATACCTGAATTTGGCACTTGAAATTTTAAGCAAAACTCTGAAAATCTGACTTCCTTTGCTTCTTTTTTTTCAGACATAACTTGCCAAGACGTCTCCGGGAAAAACAAGAGGTAAGACTTTCATTAATCGGTTCATTATACAATGTGCATGATTTACCAACACTTTATATTTTTTTTATAAGATACTTAAACAATTTTTTCTATGCATTTATTTCAGATAATGCATTTTTGCTTCAAATTTTTGCCTTATATTTCTACTGATGAATTCTCTTTAACCAGGTAAATTTTAAGTGAGAAATGATTTTCCTACTGTAGGAAATATTTTCAAATAGGTGATATCAGATTATTTTTTTTAATTTTTTTGGGAACAGTTCCCACTTTTGCCCTATGCAAGTTATGCCTGTGATCTATATGTAATCTACTCTATTAAAATTATCGCAATGACTGAATTTTCTAAAATCCTTTGGTTACTCGTTAACTAAAAGTATTAATTTTTGAAATCTGTTAACTATACTACGAGACTACAAGCATTTCATTTAGGGCACATGCCCTAAAACAGAACAAGTTAAATGGTAAATTTATCAACTTACGTTTCTAATCGCTCGAACATTTTTTTACTTATCAACTGTTTTTATTTATTCCAAGATATGACTGATTAGATTCTAATTACTTTAGTGATAAGTTTAATATTTTTAAATGTAATAGTTTTGTATTACATACTGGAGCAAAGAATGGTTTAAAATGCAGTTAAAATTCCTATCATAAGACGAATGAAATTAGGCTGGTGAGAACATTGAATGAATACACACAAATTATTCTTTGATTTGAGCTGCTAAACTTTATTGTGTTCACTTTTGAATATCATTAAACACCGAGAAATGAATATTTTAATAAAAATAATAGCCCCCTCCGCTAGCCGGCATAGCAGCCTTCTTCCTTCCGAATTCCAAAACTTAAGCAAGTGTCTTCTAATAGTTTCACTTCCTAGCCTTCAATTCAAGCCTAGACTGGAGTTTTTTTCATAGTTACAGATGTGTTATTACGTTTCAGTTTAGTAGTATACAACAAGAAATTTTTGTACAGGTTCTTCCTAAAGTTTTCAATTCCTAACACCCCCCCCCGGTCCCTGAAACAGAAAACTGTTTCCAGTTTTCAGTTTTATTAAACGTAGTTTATCAGCACTCGCCATGTTCATTTACCTCGTAATCTTTTTCAGATTGTTTGGAGAATTGTCGCCAGAGCTGAAAAATGGCAGAAAACTTCTTGAATTCAAGCCAGGAAAAAGAGCCGTTATTAATGAATTAAGTGAATACGTGCTGAAGACCTACCATGAACTTATAACAAAGAAACTTGAATGAATGGGGCAGTTTTCAAAAATCATCATGCATTTGTCTGATATTAGTTTTAATGTGAACATTTTATTCATTCATCTCTTAAAATTTTAATGACTGCACATTACTCATTTAAGTGAAATAAATAGACTAAAGAAAAAATATTTCCTTTTGTGTCAAATATTTGAGTTTTTTTAACTATGAAAGCCTCGTTCAAAATACTTATGACATGCACAAAAGACTTCTGGAATGGAATTGGGTTCTTATTTACATCCCGGCGAAAGTCCTAGATAAATCTGGGATATCTGCCAATTTTAGAACCATCCACATTGACTATAATAAATGAAAGAATCTGGAGTGACTCCACTCGACTTTCCGAACACTTACGATTAAGATCATGACCAAGCATTTAAATAAATTTTGATCGATGGATAATTCAAACATATACACGAAACTGAAGCTCAATCGAATACGCCGTTTAAACGCTAGAGTACTTTCAAGAATGTCTCCCCATATGCCATAATGTAAAAGAAATCTTGGTCGTAGCCCTGTAGAAAAACTATAAGTCCTATACACATCAAAATCGATACCGGTCTTACGATAGTGGTTTATAAACATCTATACCCAATTTGAGCTCAATCGAATGGACCGTTTAAACGCTAGCGCACTTTCAAGAATTTCCCCCCGTAGGCCATAATGTAAAAGAAATCTTGGTCGTAGCCCTGTAGGAAAACTATAAGTCCTATACACACAAAAATCAATACCGGTCTTGCGACGGTGGTTTATAACATATACCCAATTTGAGCTCAATCGAACGCCCCGTTTAGGAGCGATCGTGTTCACTCACATACACACATACATCTTGTAAAACTAGCATAAATGAATTCAGAAGACCTCAAAACGTGTCAATACACCAAAATCTCGAAGTCGATTTTTTTCACGATTACAATACTTTATTTACATGGTACATGTTCGGAAAGTAACTAGAAGTCAAAGCCCTCTGTGGAAGAAATTACAATGGGTGCTAGAAAAAAACATTCGACAAAAATGTCTACATCAATATACAGGGTGTGCCACAATTCCACTTCCGGGTTTGGAAGGCTTATAAAAATAATTTATTACGAATATAGCAACAAAGTTGCCTTTACTGGAGGAAGAAACATGACAAGTTTTGTTTCACAAATAACAAGCTTCCTCGTCGTTGGTTGGTTCGAGGTTCTGACGACGACAATCTCTTTCTTCCCTGGCTACCTCGCTCTCCGTACCTAACTCATAATTTTTTTTTTTATGGGGTTACATAAAAGATGGTGTGTTCGTGCCCTCATGATTTAAGATTTACGCCAAAGAATCGCAACCGCATTTGCTACCATTGATCGCGACTTGTTAAATCGAGTGTGGGGAGGGAAGAATTTGACTTGAGACTCGATATCTGCCGAATCACGAAATATTCACATACTTGTGAACACAAACATTCGTGAAACAAAACTTGTAACATTTTTGTGTTTAATAAAGTCAACTTTGTTGCTGTTATATTTTGTAAGACTAGGTTGATTTATTTTTCATATTTTTGATGTCGATTATTGATACGTCGATCACCCCAAATGATTAAATGCAGAAAAAAGAATTATTTTAAATGCATTTATCTGTTATGCCCGTAAAAGAAAGGAAGCGGTAGCAATCAAAGTTGTCATGCATTTCATAGAATATGAATACATGGTCTTATGGTCTGTTCAGAGCTAACAGCCAGGTAAGACATATCAGCAAACAATGAAAAAGATATGTTTACATTATTCTTTTAAACCGCTGAAATGCTGATTTTATATTATAGAAACTTATTGTAACAGAAATATTTTTTCTGGCAGCGAGTTGAGGAATCTTTTGAGATCAATTGAGTAAGTAGATAGTTTTGAAAGACCACTAAAGATATTTCGCCCAGGGCCAATAAAAACCATAGAGATATGAATACAAGGATACTATCAGCATTAGCTGTCTGATAGTGAAGCCGAATCTGTAACCGATTTGCCCTACTGCTTAGAACCCATTGCAATATAGCCGTGTTATTCTAGGGTGACAGTTCCAATTTTAAAGAAGTAATGCCGCCAAAGTTGAGTAATTACGTATTTGGCGTAACTGTAAAACTTTTAACTTCAGAATGCTGATATTTTGTATCGAGAACTATTGCAACTTATAATTGCGCATCTTCACTTTTTAATCCGTAAAATCGTGAATCTTTCACTGTAAACAACAAAACACTGGAACCAACAAAATGATCCGCCCAACTTAGACCAACAGAATGACTTCATTTTGTCCAATGCTGAAGACGGCTAATGCCATCTGCTTGTATTCATATCTCGAAGCTAAAACCCCTTGCCCCCCAGAAGTCGAGTTATAATCAAAGTAACGAGAGTGAACTGCTGGTGGTTCTCAACACATAGCCGCATTTTACTAAATAAAGCAATTCGACTAAAAATAAGCTTATGAATATAGTTGAGGTTGAAGGAAAATTGTGCAAGAAAAGCCAGGCTTGGAATCTGATTTTCCATTTTATTGGGTCGAATCGATGCGTTGCTTATTACTAGCAATTGTGGTAAGAATGTGTAATTCTGAAGAGATACAGTAGACGCTATCTTTTTTACTATAACACGCTAAAAAAGGCTCGTATAACCAGAGCCCGGCTAAGACATTCGGAGGCCCTAGGCCAAGCGCTTTTGCAGGGCCCCCGTGCGGCCATACCACTTATACCAGTATATATACGTACCATATTGTAAGATACCAGTATTTCTTCGCAATTTCATACATGGGAGGGGTTGCTTTAGCTTCCAACTCTCTCCTGCACAAAAAGTTTTAACTTAAAGTTCACAAATTTTTAGCTTTTAATGTAGTAGAAGTTATGCTTCAGAATCAAATGACGTCACGACAATGAAGACTCCCTGGTGGAATTCTTAGATCTTAACACATGACATTTGTTTCAGTCCTGAACATAGTGTAAACAAACGCTTTTGCTTAGCGGTATTTGTTGTCAAAGTGCATCTCTTTATCTATTTTCATACTGTTAAAAATATAGCAAAACCCACTTCTTATAGGAATAGAACGTAAACTATTTTTATAATTTTGGTTCCCCCTAAAACTTGGGGGGGGGGGAGGCATGGCCTAGTTGGCCTGTGCGGTAATCAGGGAGGGCCTGCGTATAACGCGGTAAATGAATGAGACAGATGCTTCTGCTTTGTCTGTTAATACAGCTGACGATTATCATGCGTTTGCATAATCTAGGAGACTCCCATTACACGAATTCATATTGCACGGAACAGTCCTATAAATTCGTGTGTGTGAGACATAGGATTCATACGACTGTTCTGTGACACAGGTGTCACAGGAGGGTCTACCGTTAATAAGTTAATATTTCTACTAATGTATTGTTTTATAAAGTTTCCTGAGAAATGTTACGGACGTTCATAAACTTAGTAATTACTTATCGAATAAATAGATTTTTGAACCCTTTCAGTTCCCAATTAAATTTCTCTTTGAATTTAATTTTTTTTTTCGATAACAGATTAAATTTTTAATTAAAAATTGTAATTTAAAATAGTCCTAATTATTAAATTTTTGAGGAAAATTCATTTCTCTGTGTGTGCACAATTTAGGACATGCATCCCGTACGGATAGTACAACTAATTTTTATGCCATTCCTCCATTGTGGAGATACGGTCTGAAAGGGTTAAAAATCGTATTCAATAGCCCAAACAAATTTTTGAATGGATTGACAAAGCACAGTAGTTTGAAATTTCAAAGAAAAATTGACTCAATATTTTAACTTTTCTTATGGATTAGACGTTTAATTTTAAATAGGGTAAACGCTGCTTTCAAAATAGTAAATGTTAGCCGGTTTCTGTATTATTTCCTTGGCGTTGACAATGAGAAACTAGATTAGCAAGAAGGAACGCAGAAAAACAGGAAGTGAGCTTAGACTGGAAATTTCTTCTGAGAGAGGTCAGCAGGAGAAAAGAAGAAAAAAAATACAATTAAATAATCTGAGTAATGAAAACAGTATTTAACTGATATTTCTAAAAATAAAATACTTAAATGTGATGAATGCCGCGATTTTTGCATATTCACCGGTGATTATTAATAATTAATACATTTGGCGAATGTGATAAATTGTTCAATAGTTATCTAGCTTACAGGTTAGTTTATAAAATTCCCAACTCGTAACACTGGAAAGTAATGAAAGTCGAATAACTTTGCTAAAATGCATTTTTTTGCGCAGGCGTATGTTTCCGCAGTGACGCACGCAAGGGGGAGGGGGTCCAGGGGATCCGGACCCCCCCTCCAACGGCTTTGATACTTTTTTTTTGATTGATTATTATCCTATACCTATAGTAAATAAAATAATTCCAAAAAAAAGGTAGCAATCGTTTCAGTTCTAATAAATAAAAAAAAAGAATTTTTTTTTCTCGTTTTCCTCAACTTTCAAACACGAACTGAGAGCGAACATAAAACACCATCTTGTTCTCAAAACTGAACAGCTATTACTTTCCTTCCTATTGTACTGTGTAGTGTATTCTTAGGGAACTGGATGGGACGAGATTCGATGAATTCCATCTAATGAATCTCTCTTTAATCACTGATTTTTGACAATCTGGAACATCCCTAAAAGTTGGACACCCCCCCCTCAAGCCAAAAATCCTGTGTGCGCCCCTGCCGTGACGTATGCCACTTTTAATTGTTAAATTGAAATTTTATTGCAAGTTTTAATAGTTAACGTATCTCTAATTCTTAACAACAATTTTTTAGCGTTTTTTGAAATTATTCATCCTTTTTTTTTTTGACTTAAGACCTGTTTACTCCACAAAATAACCCAGATTACATTCCCCATTAGGAGTCGGGCTTTACTCAGAGCCCTTGCTAAATGGGGGAGGGGGGGCGAACTCCTTCTCTAACACTCGCAAAATTCTATTAAATTTGGCAAAATTAGATACCTAGTTAAGTTACAAAAACTAATTTACTTTCTGTTCCTAGTACAAGTGGCAAAATGATGCAAACCCACTTGGCAAAAGTAAGAAGTTGGTATTACAGTTGATAAAAAAAATAAGTTGGCAAAAATCGATATTTGACTTCGCTGTTCAGCGACGTAGGAGTAAGAATCGCATAGCAATGTGATGCGTTTTCAGGCTTAACTGTTAATCACTTTGGGAAAATTATTGAAGTATTCGTCCGATTTCTCAACCAAGCTTCGTGAACAATGGGCTTGTTTCCAAAAATGTCATTAATGATTTGAAACAGAATTTTTAAACTCTCAATTTTAGTCACGTGCTTTCTGAGAAAGATGTGCTCGTTTTTGACGAACAGTGGTCGGAAAGTTCATTATTATTTCAGCACTTATTCCAATATGTGATTTTCAGGTACATGAGGTCGGCGTTTCCTTTCCAGCGTTGCTATGAGATTCTTATTCCTTATTTTCCCTACCTTCCCTTAATTTTGTACCAGTAATTCTGGGAGACCCAGTAATCAAATAAAACGCTAAATTTGATAAATATTCAGTAATTTTTCACTGCAGTTTATGAACGTCAGTAATATTTCTCATTAGTACACCAATAGCAATATTCTTATTTCTCTTCTCAAAATTGCGCGTTCTCGCCACGTTTGCCTTAATAGTTTAGTGCACTGCAAAAAATTCATTCCCAAATAATGGTATATATACTGGCAGCATTGGGACCAGTATACATATACCCTAAATTTCATAGATGGTATATGTATCGTAAAACGTTTTCTAGTATATATACAGTAAAAATGCATTTATACAGTAAAAGTATATGGAACACAAAAATTACCATAAATAGCGTTTGAACAAACAATTGTTAACTAGCTATGCATTATCAAACCGCTGTACAATTTTCACAAATGTATGTTCAACGTTTACTCTTAAGCTATTTGACCAATCGGTCTCGAATTCTTGAAATATTCTGGCAAACACTGATCTTAAAAAAAAAAAAAAACATTGGTTGAAAAAAATATCTGAAAATGAAAGTGAATTCTTTATTAAATTCGAATTTTCCCGAGTTTCACTTCATCCAGAAAATATTTTTAGTTCCGACTTGATGAGTCCCATTCCCCGAAACAAAATGACTACGTGACGCTCTTATACATTCCAAATACTGCACATGCGCATAGGAACAATTGCGTAAATTAACGGTATGTCTTCCACACATTAACAAAAAATCCGTTACTTTACGATATAAATGCCGTTTAGAATAGAAGTGGCACGTATACCGCATTTTTAAGGATCAATTACAGTAGAATTATGGTAGTTTTACCGTAAAGAAGAAAAATGGTACATGTATTTCAAAATTCCAGTCCTTATGCTGTAATTTTACGAAATTTTTTTACTGTGGGGTGATTATTAATAATCACCAGTAATTATGCACAATTACCACTTTTTACCGTAACAGTAACAACTCTGCCAGTGATTATATACTAATATTAACGTTTACTATCATTGCCAAAAATGTTGCAGCATTTTTGTTTATTATTACCATCCGCGTTTGCTTGTACTAGAACAATACGTATGCACGTTCCATATTTCTATCGCATATGAGTCACAGGCTTCATGGTTTGTCTTTACAATAACTTTCTTAGCATCATTTATTTCATTGTTCCTATTTTGTCCGTAGAATCTGAATCAAATGGCCTTTAAATTCAAAAGTCCGTGAAATATAGTTGCGAACAATTGTTTGATGTCCATGATAGTCGAGAATTTATGCGGCAATTTGAGATAGGAAGACTATCTCGAACAATACATCTGTAAATATGTTGTAAAACGGGGATTTTAAACGGAGGAAAACCGAGGTTAAAATGCCAGACGAGATAAATTTTAAGTCAAGTCAATTTCTTTTCTTTAGAATTTCGTCTAGTAATGCAGTTTTTAAAGGTTTTCAATTGGCTTGAACTTTACGATATAAATCTTTGCGAATATATAGTTAGAATCACGCGCCAGCTCTTTTTAAAAGCTTTGCATTTAAGCTTTTTGCATCCAAACCCACACACTTTTGAACGTAAAATGACTTTCTTGCACAGAGGAAAAATGCTTGAAATTGAGCTCAACGAAGAAAAGCTGCATTGCCGGGTATATAATTTTCATTCCGTCCCCCCGGCCAAAAATGATTTTCTTTTCTCTGGTAAAACCTGTTGGGAGAATATAATCAAAACTAATGCAAAAACTAACTCATTCCTTTTTAATCACAAATATATAGTACAAGGAAAATTGTTTGAGCAGTGGAGAATATTTATTTGCTAGTTATCAAGCATTCTGTATTTGTTCGTTGTGAAAAGTGATTGTTAATTCGAAATGCTATTAACACTTTACATAGATACACTTTTTATTTTCTAATGGCCGGATCAGCGGCCTACTCGAGGCTTCACCACAACGAGGGCCGCAGAGGATCATTTCATTATGGGAGCGCCTATTAAGCAGACCAACGTTGCCCCCTATGAGTGGTCTCCTAATTTCGAACCCATTCCAGATGAGAGACCTAGCACCTGAAATCTACACCCCCCCAGAGGGAGTCGTTTGAACGTGGAGGATATTGGAGCCACACGGACAGATTTTAGCGTACACTGCCCAACAGCAGTCCAGCGGAGAGAGGAGTTCACCCTCCCACTGGCCAAGCCCGTGCTGCTTCACTTTCAGAGTTCTTTCGGGAACGAAGTTTATTGACTAGGTCACTGTTGGACGTCTTAAAATATCTTGTTAAAGTTATTTCGAAGGACATATAATATTAACCCTCTATCTACTGACGGTACTTAGAAGTACCGTGAAAATAAAATTGTTTTTTAAAAAAGTTTCGTTGATTTTATTGCAACCATTTCTTTGAAAAATCACTACCAAACATTTCATTTAATCTGTTTACATCGTCAGGTACTGACGTATTATCCCGGCGGTCCGCCAAGGCTAGCGATTTTTCGCCAAGATAAATGCCAGACGCATGAAATTATTAATGGTTTGGAATACGATTTGCAACAGTTTGCCAGCACATTTGACGAAAAAATAGTTTGGCGGAAATGACCGCCAAGATAATACGCAAGTACCCATCATTGACTACATGTTCTAGTAAAGTAAGATTGTTTTACAGGGAAACAGGGGCGTAGCCAAGGGGGGGGGTTAGGGGGGTCATAATGGGGAATTTTTTGCCATACAAAATGTATATTCTTCACTACATTATCACACACACGTATACATATATATGAGTTGTAGTAGTCTTAACCCCCCCATGAAAAATTTCTGGCTACGCCCCTGCAGGGAAAGCATTCTGGTCACTTTCTAATCATATGAAGCCAACGAAAATAGTATAAGCATTGGCGAGTTTTGGGATATTGGTTTTATGATTACAGGTTTAGTTTTCCCAAAAGTGTGTAATTCAAAGTATCACTTGGCTTCTTCAGGTTTGTGCTATACTTTTTTAAAAGAATCATATTTTCAAGGCCGTACCCAGAGGGGGGGAACCAGAGGGGTTGGTCCCCCCCCCAGAAATTTTTTTCTAGGTACGGCCCTGCATATTTTGCTTATGAAACACTTATTAGGCGTATCGTGTTTATTATTTTTTCCCTCAATTTTATTTTATAATATACTGATATATACTTTATACTATATACTGATATATATTATTATAATATACTTTATATCATACTGATAATTCATTAACTAATTAAAATAAGAGAAAAACAGTTTCAAGCTGATATTCTTGTCAATTCTTAATTTGCCAGACAAACGGTTAAAGTTTTGCAGAGGCGGACCCAGAACATAATTCTGAGGGAGTCAATTATTTTGCCTTTTTACTTCCTTGTACGTAGTATAAGGAAGTAATGTGATCCCGAAAAATTTTGGGGGCCAAATTTCGACAAAAAATCCGATTTTGACTACCTCTAAATTTAATTTTAAGAATTCTTTCGATGCATCTCATCGTAGGCTAGCATGCACGATCATATTAACGCGTCTGCAACTCATTTTGACCAGCGGCGAGTTTATTGTGGTCAGTTTTTCCATGCCGTCTGTACGTACGTACGTATGTATGTAACTCGCATATCTCAAAAACTATGGGTCGTAGAATGTTGAGATTTGATATTTAGGATTGTTCTATGATCTAGTTGTGCACCTCCCCTTTTGGTCGCAATCGAATGAATAGTTTATGTACAGGACCGCCCAAAAGATTCGAAATACATTACGCTCTATGGGCCGAAATTCATTAAACTCGCATATCTCAAAAACTATTAGGCGTAGAATGTCGAAACTTCATATTTTGGATAGTTGTAACATCTAGTTGTGCACCTCCACTTTTGGTTCCATTCGATTGGATAGTTTATCTACAGGACCGCCCAAAACATTCGAAATACATTACGCTCAATGGGCCGAAATTCATTAAACTCGCATATCTCAAAAACTATTAGGCGTAGAATGTTGAAACTTTATATTTAGGATTGTTGTAACATCTAGTTGTGCACCTCCCCTTTCGGTTCCATTCGACTGGATAGTTTATCTACAGAACCGCCTAAAAATTCGAAATACATTACGCTCTATGGGCCGAAATTCATCAAAGCGTTTTTTAGAGGTATTGGGCTATTTCAAACGACTCAGAAGTGATATATGCTGTAAAGAGTTAGAAAATGAATTTCTCCATTAAAAAAAGTGTCTTTATCATTTACAGTTCTGCTACAGGAACACTCAAAAGATTTCCAATACATTACGGTCAATGGCAATTTTAGGAGATTCATCCATTTCAAGCACAATACCGTCCTACCACATCAGTTAGGTAATGGTCCGACCACGGTCACGTGCCTCCCTCAAGAACGATGCCAAAAGTCGCCAAGCTTGGCGACTTTCTTGTGTACGTGTGTGCACATTTAACTCTCAAATCTCAAAAACTATTATGAAATTTCATATATAAGATTGTTGTAACATCTAGTTGTGCATCTCGATTTTTGGTTAAAATCTACTGGAGAGTTTATTTACAGGACCACCGAAAAGAATTTCAGTACTTTAATGTCTATAGACATCTTCAATATAATACAATTGTAGACAGTTATTGTTTGGTACATGCCCAAAATCTCGCCGTCTGTCCTCGACCTTGGCGAGTTTTGCCGAAATGTCGCCAAATTTGGCGATAGTCAGTCATTTTGTCTATGCCCAAAGTATCGCCATTTGTCATCGTTCTTGGCGAGTTTTGGCGAAATATCGCCAAATTTGGCGATAATATGTCATTGTTGGTCAATTCTTAATATCTTGCCAAATGTCGTCGACATTGACGAGTTTCGCCGAAATATCGCTCTCTTATAGATGCATTTGAATTTATAAAATCTAATCCTACAGTCTAAATTTATGTGTGGGAGGCACGTGTTTGTAAGTCTTATTGATTTGCCAGTGAAGTTATATCTGAAGATAAATCTCGAAAAATTGAAACAGTGTTGCCATATTCTGAGACATCCCCCCTAAAAAAGTCGAATTTCCCCTTAAAATTTAACCTCCCCTCGAAAATGTTAAGAAAAACTTTTTTAGTATCATAAATTGATACTATATGGCACATTTTACTAATTGAGAATTTTTTTAAGAGGGGCAGTATAAAAGTTTAAATTTGTATTTTTCTTAGATATAATTTCCTGAAATTTTTAATTGATAACGTAAAATTATGCACCTTTTTTATGTAGCTTTGTAATTTAATGTATAGGTATAGGATCGATATTTAAGGAATGAAAGCCTAAGCAGTGACGGCTCCTCCATTTGAGCACATGAACCCCCAAAGGAAAAAACTGAAGAATAAACACATTAACAAATTAAATTGAAAGCAAATATTAAGCACACTTCTAGATTTATGTGAATTTAAAACGTGAGTTTGACTCTCTCCCCCCTCCTCCCACTATTATTAAATACGCTTATTATAGCTACTACAACTCAGTCCTAATTAGTCGCACGTGCGAACGGAAATTTTTCCCTCTGAACCGCTCTCTGGGATAAGAAGCCCAGACAGATGGGAGGAAGCACGGCACTCATGAAATCTGTCCGTTCGCACAAATTCATTGTGCACCCATGGCCACTTTTTTGCGGTATCGCTTCCGGATTTTGTCTTGGTTTGTTACGTTCGGTTAGTTAACTCATTTTTATTTCATTTTCTGAATATTTTTTTTATTTCCACAATTTTTCACTACATTATTTTTTTTTACAAACTAGTGTCAATAATTAAGATACGTGTTTCGGAGCTAAAGCAATGGCATTTTCCAATATTATCCTTTGGAAAAATATTGAAATAAAATGAGTCAAGACAGCACCTTTGTTAAAACTTATCTTGGTGACCCAAGATGATTTGTTTTCTTTCAGTTGCGTGCATTGTTTTCCTTTAACTGCTGGAAAGGCAAATCTATTTTAATTTGTAAGGTGCGTCGTATCTGCCTATTTAATTTTTGAAATTTGTTTTGTGAACCTCTTTTTAAATCACCCACGAGCCGCCACTGAGCCTAAGTCTGTGTTTTTGGAACACCGTGTATCAGGCGCGTAGCCAGGAAAATTTTTCGGGGGGGGGATATGAACTTATATGTGCATAAATAGACGGAATTTCATCACTAATCCAAACATTTCGGGGGGGGGGATATATCCCGATATCCCCCCCCCCCTGGCTACGCCCCTGCCGTGGGTGTATGTATGTATGTATGTTTTCAGGCTCCTACCAAAAACACCGATTTCAATTTCTCCTTCTTTAAAATCCCACTAAACTTTTTCCTCCTAAAAAGAAACCAAACAATCCCCCTGAAACCGGGCACTACTACCCCCACCCATCTATGCAACGCTGAGTTGAAACAATTAGATTGGAATGATTGAATATTGCCAAAAATATATTACCACCACAGAAAAATTCATTTGGTATTTACAAACACTTACATGAGAAATTGCGTATTTATATGAAGAAACGCATTTTTTCCGCAATGCTCTTTATTATACCATAGAAAGTGACCAATCGTATGTTTAGTTAAAATTATGTGAATTAAATTAAAGGGTGGGGAACAGTTTCATTACTTGGGTAAGTATACAGCTAGAGAAACATCTGTTAAAAGGAATTTTTTTTTTTCCGAGTATCGACAACTTCGTGACGCAATGTTGCTTTAGAGAAAGCAACGCTTCCTGTGTTCTGGAAAAAGGTCTGTCTCGCTTCCTTAATGTAAACTAAGAAGTAAACAAAAGAAGTTCAGAGTAAATATGCTTTTCTGGAGGACTACGGAAAATAAAAAGAATGTTTTTTTCTCTACGTATTTGCATAAAGGGCCGCATTTTTTTTTCTGATTGTACTATTTTAGGACTCCACTCTGGCATAAGTAAAAGCACTGCATCCTCTACCACGTTCAAGGGGGGGAGAGGTAGAGGAGACCCATGCTTGGACAAGCGAAAGTGACATAGTAGATGCTTATAGCAAACTTCATACATTAAACATATTGCCAGGAGCTGATCCAAAATAATAATTCAAGGGGAAGGGAACTTTTTTTTGCTTGTGTCCTTTCTCTTATAAAAGCGTTGACTTATTTCTTAAGTTGAAATCTTTAATAATCTAAATTTGTGTATGGGAGGGGCCTCTCTGACTCTAATGCATAGTGTGGCCTATTTTAAAAGTACATACATGTTAGTGACCTAATGTCCTCCCGATAATCAGAATGATGTATGTGGGAGAGTGTTTCATTGTCAAGGGAGTCAAACACGGAATTTTATAAAAAGAAGTTAAGAATTTTGGCTTAAAAGAACAAATATCTCCACAATAGGGCTCCGTCTTACCAGAGAAAAAAAAAGTAACTTCTTCAATGGCTAAGAATAACATTTACATCCGAAATCACATCGCATTAGCCCCTTGTGCTTAAAAAAGAAACAGAAAAAAAATCTCGCTTTTTTACAATCTTTTTAGCATACCGCGTAATAACAAACTAATTTTACCTTTTTATTCCCAAGATTCTCCGATTTCCTCTAAAATTTCGGACTATTACAATAGGTTGTTAACATACAGAGTAACTCCGTTCCCACAAGAACACGGCAAGGGAAGCAGCATCTGGCTTGGACAGTGTTTGGGAGGGTGGACTCCTTCTCGGCTCGACTGCTGTGGGACCGTCTTCGAACATGGGATCTGGTGCACGTAAAATCCGGCGTGGCTTCAATGTCCTCCAAGTTGTTAAACCATACCTCTGGGAATGCCGATTTCAGGTAGTGGGGAGTCCCTCATCTGGAATCGGTTCCAAAATTAGGGACCAACAAGTAGAAGTCCAACCCCCTCGGGGACAATGGCACCCCTTTTTCCATGGATAGTGTCGTCTATCCATGGGCACGACAACAACATGCAGAGTAATCTAATTAGCAAAGTATTACTAACGATTTTGTCTACTATGTTTGAATATTTAATTAAAAAAAATTCTTTATCAACAGAAAATAGCTAAGCGACACAGTTAAAGTATGTAACCTTAGCAAATATTTTAGCTATATAAGCATATGCTTGTAAAGATTTATTTAACAATGATACAAGGGTAAAACGTGGATAGAGTTGCAAGCACCAAGAAATCAGTCCTCTTCTACTATTTTTGTTGGAACCTTCACGTCACAGTGGTAGAGTGGAAGCCTCCCACCCATGAAGTTGGGCCACTGCTTGATTATCTCGTAAATGCGATCTCCTGGAGATTTCGTGCACGTAGCATCTCGATGGCCGCTTACTCGAACGGAAGGAGTCAAATAACCCTGGAAAAGATGCATACTGTTACGAATTTCTGGTTTGTTCTTCCCTCCAGAGGTTAGATATAGTCTAAAATTCTTATTCTGCACGTCAAATAATTAAAATTTGCATTTTGCTGCATCGAAATCGGTTAACTAGAACACGAGATATGGAGGTTTGTGTGTTGCTAAACGTAGGGTTTTCTCGAATTATCTAGAAATATGGGCTCTAGAGCTTAGCTGACGTCACTTTTGGGGACTTTTTTTTTGGATCCCAATTTGGCAATATTTCGCCAAAAAGTCGGAAAGCTCGGCGACATTTTTGACATTTGGCGCGATTTTATCAATGGAGCCTGTAATGTTTGTTTCCCTGCATTAGTATTATGAAATAGCCTAGTATTACATTTCTAAGACGTAATCAAAATTCGCGATTTATCGAGATTCTTCTGTAAATGGGTCTCCCTCGAAATTTCGTGTAACATTGGCGATACTTATATAAAGGAGGCAGTAGAAGCGGAGAACTAAGTTAAGAGAACGCTCGTTGAGTTCACAGCATTAGGCTGTGAATTGTGCTATTGTAAGCGATATTTTGCTTATTTTTGAATGCTGTTTGTGAAAACTTCGTGAATCCCGAGAAAATGTTCATGATTTTTCTTGTGAGTTTGCTCTGAATTTTGAATGAACTTTGTTGTGTGCAAAATACAGCATCTGAGAAAGCTTCTGTGTTAAGTCGACGGTTATAAGACATGTTACACTGCAAAAATATTCAGTCCCAAATAACGGTATATATACTGGCAGCAGTGGGACCAGTATATATACCGTAAATTTCATTTACGGTATATGTACCGTAAAATATTTTATAGTATATATGCGGTAAAAAAATATAAATACCGTAAAAGTGTATGTACCATAAAATATACCTCAAATGGCGCTTTGAACAACTATCTTTAACAAGCTATACATTATCTAACAGCGATGTACAATGTTTTTATTTCTACCGATTCTCATTTTGCTAATCTTGGACCGAACCCGCAACCTTCGGAGTGAAAGCCTGCTGCTCTTATCCACTATACGCCTAGCTCGCGGATGACTAAACGGCGAACCAAAGGTTATTTTAGTATCAGATTGAGATTTGGATGGGGGAAATGCTTTTCATGAAATTTACTAGTTGAAATTCATGACAAAGTGTTGTCCAGTTATTAACGCAGTCAAATTATTGGATTTGAAAGAAATTCATTTCAATTTTCACAAATGTACATTCAACATTTACTGTTAAGCTAATTGAACAATCGGTTTCGAATTTTTAAAATATGCTGACAAACATTGAAAAAAAAATAAAACAAATACATTGGCTGCTAAAATTATCTGAAAATTATCCCTGAGTTTTCGTTGACTACTCAAATATTTAACAAACATAAAATAACTAAGCCATTTCAACATTTATAGAACGCGATTTGAAATACCCTCTATGAAAGTTTATTCTTCATTAATTCGAATTTTCCCGAGTTCCATTTCATCCAGAAAATTTTTTAGTTTCAATTTCATAACTCCCCCCGCCCCCGAAACAAAATACCGACTACGCTACACTCTTGTACATTCCAAATACTGCAAATGCACATAGGAATATTGGCGTATATTAACGGTATATCTTCCACGCATTAGCAAAAATTCCGTTATTTTACGGTATAAATGCCGTTTAGAATAGAAGCGGTACATATACCGTAGTTTTAAGGATCAAATACTGCAGCATTACATTAGTGTTACCGTAAAGAAGAAAAATGGTGCACGTACTGTAAAATGTACAGTTCTTATGCTGCAATTTTACGAAAATGTTTTGCTGTGTACGGTTTATTAATTCCTGTGAATTTTGTGCAGCAGATTTTTCGACGAATTTCTAGAAGCAATAATATTTGTGTTCCAACCTGACAAGCAGTGGCGTAGCCAGGATTTTATTTCGGGGTGGGCTGGGTATCAAATTTAAAGTTAAAGTTCAATGTTAAGCTAAATATCAAATAGTAAGCTAAGTAAAGGGTCCCATTTCGGGGGGTGCAGCAGCCCCCCCCCTCTGGCTACGCCCCGCCCCTGCTGACAAGTGTACTGTTTACATAGAACTTTCCACATACAGTGGACTTTCAAACGTCGAACCCGAAAACTAAGCAGAGTTTTCTGTAACAATACATAATACTGTTACAAATTCTTGGAATTCTAAATAAGATTTTTAAGAAATCTTAATTAACCCTGCAAGTATCTTGTGGGGAAAATGCGAAGTTGTTTTCATTCCTCCGTAAGTTATGACAGTTTCACACGTTAGAGTACCGGTTTCTTTTAACATTGTGCTCCTCCCCCCCCCCCCCTCATCCTCCAGCTCACATTTCTCAACTTACATACAAGTCTTATTCTTTAACAATAAACATTGAGTCGCCTTTTCTATAAAATACTAGCTGAAGGACCCGTTCTTCGCACGGGAATGAATGGACTTTTTGATATTACGATTTGTGGTGATTACTATTCATTGTAATCTTATAAATAAAAATGAAATTCTGTTTGTTTGTTTGTTTGTTTATTTGTTTGTTTGTGGATTTGAGTTGTATACAAATCCACAAAAATGGACCTATCAGCCTGAAATTTTGCACAGATATGTAAAATAATATAGAATAAATCATAGTCCACTTTAAAACTTTGAAAGTCCACCCGTTCCCGGAATTTAAGAGATTTTTTAATGTTCTCCATGCAAAAAGCTTTCCGTCATTAACCCCTGTAGTGAAAAAAGTGTGAAATAAGGATCGTGGTTGCCATGTGTGGCGATTTTGCCGAATAAGATGTTTTAAATTCTCAAAGTAAAAATAAAAGGATAATAATGATTTTTTTTTTGTTAGTTTATATTCGTAAGGTTATATTTTTTTTAATTATAATATCGTGTGCATGGGAAATCGGAGCAGGAATGAAATGTTTTATACGCAAAACAATAAGAATTGAAGATTTCCGAGGCTAATATGTTAAAATTTTTTAGTTTGGCGAAAAAATAAAATGGCTCAAATGCCGAGAAAGTGAGTTCTAGCGGTTTGCACAGTTTCCGACTTGGCGAATTTACTGAGAGCTTAAGGAAACGGATTTTTGAAAACAAGTACAAAGGTTTTATTAGAATACAGCGTTAAATTTTAATGATCCCTGCGAAAATAATGCAGTTATTAAGGGATTTCAAGCGATCTATCTTCAGCATTCTCGCGATTTTGAGGAGGATTCTAACGCTTGGCGCTATTTATCGTAATTTAATCGTCTGCTATTTGGGTTATGAATACACCTGCGTATAAGTTTTTGAAATTTTCATTCAGTTGGAATTGTGCATTTTTCAGAGCAGCTTTTCTGCATCTAATGTATTACATCCAGAAAAAAGGATGTTAGAAATATCAATTTTAATTTTGTTTAATCACACTCATGAATAATGATACACTTTCCAACTTAATGAAAGAAGGAACGAAAATAGGGAAAACCCATGGATTATAACTCTTTTTATATATAGCACTTTAGTGCGTATTTAAAAATCTGAAAGTGTTTCAGATTTTCTATGATTCTAGCGCTTGGCGCAATTTAAAGAGAGGGTATTTTTAAAAACAAGCGTAGGTTATCTAATCTAATATATAAAATTCTCCTGTCCCAGTGTTAGTCACCTAACTCCTCCGAAACCACTCGACCAATTTTAATGAAATTTTCTATGTATATTCGTTAGGTCATAGAATAGGTTTTTAACTATGTCTCATACCCCTAAGTCATAAGGGCAGTCCACCCCAAAATGTTTAGCCCCCGAGTGCTATTCATTTCAATCAGGATTTCTGTGTAGACATTAGCGTGTCGAATCACTTTTCAAATGTGTTTGCCAGATAATGTGGAGAGGGGGGGGGAGAAGTTAATAAAATGTTGAAAGTCGCACAAGGTTTGCAATTTTTGATAATGGATCGCTAAATGTGGTGCCAAAACGCGACAATTTATTATAAATATATTTCGCGTATAGTTAGAAAACGCCTAGCGTATATTGTAAAAGAGTTTTATTAGGCGATTTTAATATAGATTTCTATTCCGAAGAAGTTCTCTGTGGAACAAGAAAGGAAAACACGGTACACTCATGGATTAGGATGCCCATTCCAAACAGCATTTAAAATGTCTTTGCGGTATAGTTGGAATATGCCTACAGGAAGAATATGCCTGGCGAAGATTGTAAAACATTTTCAGTAGGCGATTTTAAGATAGATTTCGATTCCAAAGATGCGTTTTATGGTACAAGAAAGAGTTGATTCCTATTTTAACATGCCCACTCTCGCCAACCTAAAAAATCCCCGTACTTTGGCGAGCTTTGCAGTCATGGGTCTCTGGGAGTTATGCACAAGTTTTAACGGTACTTACGTATTATCCCGGCGGTCCGGCAAGATAAGCAATTTTTCACCAAGATAAATGCCGGGCACAAGAAATTGTTGATGGTTTGGAATACGATTGTACGATACGGTAAGTACCGTTTCAACGCTCCCAAAAGAACCAGATGAAAACTAAAGTAAACAAACTAGCGATAAACGCACCAGTTAAGGAATCTGAAGACACTTAATTATTAAAACTACATTAATTGGCAATTCAAAATAAATAAAAATGTAACGGCATGCTTTACTTACATGTTGTTCCAAATCGCCATTTTATTTCTAAATTACGATTGCCACATTAATGCAAAAAATCGTCATGGTAACTGCATATGTTTAATGATCGCCACCTTGGCGAGAGTTGAGGCGTTAAAGTAGGAATCAACCCAAGAAAGACAAACCGGTACATTCATGGATTATGATGCACATTCGAAACAATATATAAAACGATGAAGTATATTTGTAATATACTTGGCGAAGATTGTAAAATAGTTTTAGTAGGCGATTTTAAGATAGATTTCGATTCCAAAGATGGGTTTTACGAAACAAGCAAGAAAAATACAGCACAGTCATGAATAATGATACACTTTTGAAACTTAATGGAATAAGTAAGAAAAATAGGGACAACGTATAACTAATGATACGATTTTAATATATATATAATATATATAGCACTATAGTGTGTATTTAAAACCTGAAAGTGTTTCAGATTTTCATCCTTTTTTCTTTCCGAACATGTACCCTGTAAGGAAAGTATTGTAATCATGAAAAAATTCGACTTCGAGATTTTGATGTATTAACACGTTTTGAGGTCTTCTGAATTCATTTATGCTATTTTTACGAGATGTATGTTTGTATGTGTGTGTGTGTGTGTGTGTGTGTGTGTGTGTGTGTGAGTGAACACGATAGCTCCTAAACGGGGCATTCGATTGAGCTCAAATTGGGTATATATGTGTTATAAACCACCATCGTAAGACCGACGTTGATTTTGATGTGTATAGAACTTATAGTTTTTCTACTGGGCTACTACAAAGATTTCTTTTACATTATGGCTTATGGGGGGGAAATTCTTGAAAGTGCTCTAGCGTTTAAACGGTACATTCGATTGAACTCATATTGGGTATATCTAATAAATAAAATTCTCATGTCACAGTGTTAATTACCATACTCCTCCAAAACGGCTCAACCGATTTTAAAGAAATTTTATATGTATATTCGTTAGGTCTGCGAATATGATTTTGTCTCATACCCCTAAGTCACAAGGGCGGTCCACCTCAAAATTTTTAGCACCAGAGTGCTAATAAGTTCAATCAGGATTTTTGTCTAGGCATTAGCGCATCGAGTCCCTTTTCAAATGTGTTTGCCAGATAACGTGGAGAGGGGGGGGGCGTTAATAAAATGTTGAAAGTCGCACAAGGATTTGCAATTTTTGATAATGGATCGCTAAATGGGGAGCCAAAACGTGACAATTTATTATAAATATATTTCGAGTATAGTTAGAAAACGCCTGGCGTATATTGTAACACAGTTTTATTAGGCGATTTTAATATTGATTTCTATTCTGAAGAAGTGCTTTGTGGAACAAGAAAGGAAAACACTGTACACTCATGGATTATAATTCCCATTTCATGTCTTTGCGGCATAGTTGGAATATGCCTATAGGAGGAATATGCCTGGCGAAGATTGTAAAACAGTTTCAGTAGGCGATATTAAGGTAGATTTCGATTCCAAAGATGTGTTTTATGGTACAAGAAAGAGTTGATTCCTATTTTAACGCCCCCCACTCTCACCAACCTAAAAAATCCCTGTACTTTGGCGAGCTTTGCAGTCATGGGTCTCTGGGAGTAATGCACAAGTTTCAACGGTACTTAAGTATTATCCCGGCGGTCCTCTAAGACAAGCAATTTTCACCAAGATAAATGCCGGGCACATGAAATTTTTGATGGTTTGGAATACGATTGGCAATAGTTTGCCAGCAAATTTGACGAAAAAGTAGTTTGGCGGAAGTGACCGCCGGCATAATACGTACGTACCGTTTCAGCGCTCCCAAAAGAACTAGATGAAACTAAAGTAACAAATTAGCGATAAACGCACCAGTTAAGGAATTTGAAGACAGTTTATTATTACAACTACATTAATTGGCAATCCAAAATAAATAAAAATGTAACGGCATGCTGTGCTTACATGTTGTTCCAAATCGCCATTTTAATTCTAAATTATGATTGCCACATAAATGCAAAAAATTGTCATTGTAACTGCATATGTTTAATAATAATCGCCACCTTGGCGAGAGTCGAGGCGTTAAAGTAGGAATCAACCCAAGAAAGACATACATGGTATACGCATGTATTATGATGCCCATTCGAAACAATATATAGAACGATGAAGTGTAGTTGTAATATACTTGGCGAATATTGTAAAATAGTTTTAGTAGACGATTTTAAGATAGATTTCGATTCCAAAGATGGGTTTTACGAAACAAGAAAAAAAAATACAGCACAGTCATGAATAATATACACTTTCCAACTTAATGGAATATGAGAGAAAAATAGGGACGATGCATAAATTATGATACGATTTTAATATATAGCGCTATAGCGCGTATTTAAAATCTGAAAATGTTTCAGATTTTCATCCTTTTATTATTATTTTTTTTTTGGACAAAATTTTTTATGGAATGACTATGAATAAGTCTCAAGGCCAAACTATGTTTGTTTGTGGCTTAGATTTGAACACGCCATGCTTTTCACACGGACAATTATACGTGGCATGATCTCGAGTGGGCAAACCATGCAGTTTGTTTGTGTTAGCTAAAAATATTGTTCACTCTATTCCGTTAAGGGATTGATATTATTTTTTAGTAAAATTATTGTAATTAGCGATATATATAAATGTAAAGAATAAATTACAATGAATTAAAAATATAAATGTTTGGTATTGTGTTATTTTTATATTCCAGCATTGTTCACAGCGCTCCATGCCTCTTCCACTCATATACCACATCCTCACACACTTACAATAAGTTAGTCATTTCTTTCTACTAAAATAATCCTAGGAATAATTTATATGGCAAAACAACGTTTGCCGGGTCAGCTAGTCTTATAAATAAAAATGAAATTCTGTTTGTCAATTTGTTGATTTGGGTAGTATACAATTCCACAAAAATGGGCCTGTCAGCCTGAAATTTTACACAGATATGTAAAATAATATAGAATAAATGATAGTCCACTTTAAAACTTTGAAACTCCACTTAAAAACGTTTTCCTCCTGAAGGGTTCCCTTAATTTCCGTTCCCGGAATTTAAGAGATTTTTTATGTTCTCCACGCAGAAAGCTTTACGTAATATTAACCCCTGTAGTGAAAAAAGTGTGTGAAATAAGCATCTTGGTTGCCATGTGTGGCGATTTTGCCGAATAAAATGTTTTAAATTCTTAAAGTAAAAATAAAAGAATAATAATGATTTTTTTAGTTTATTTTTTTTAGGTTATTTTTTTAATTATAATATCGTGTGCGCATAAGAAATGAGAGCAGGAATGAAATGTTTTATACGCAAAACAATGAGGATCGAAGATATCCGAGACTAATATGTAATTTTTTTTAGTTTGGCGAAAAATAAAATGGCTGATAGGCCGATTTTTAGAGTGTGAGTTCTAGCGGTTTGCACAGTTTTAGGCTTTTTGGCTCAATTTACTGAGAGCTTAAGGGAATAGCATTTTTGAAAACAAGTGTATAGGTTTTCTTAGAATACAGCATTAAATTTTAACTATCCGTGCAGAAATAATGCAGTTATTAGGGCATTTCAAGCGATGTAGCTTCAGAATTCTCGCCAATTGAGTACATTGATTTAACTTGGGGGAAATCCGCCAAATTTCAGAAAATTGAAATCTTCGCATTTAGTACATCGAGGTAACGATGAATAAAACATGTTATAGTTGATAATTTAAAAAATGCGGCTGTATTAAGGGATTCCACTTTTCAAATAAATGCCTGGCGGTCGAACCATTTCCCATTTTGATTGCTGCTAAGTCAATGCTTCGAATGATTCCCTGAAAAAACTCTTGCAAAATGGCGTATGCTGGCACTTTGGCGAGGCTTAGATTTGAAACTGGATTTTACTTGAGACTGGTATATACGAATAATAAGACTGGTTATAGATAAAAATGAATGTTGGTATGTGTGTAGGAGGTTGAAAAACTCCAGCACCGTTTCACCGATCACCATGAAATTTGGTTCACCTAAGTCTTTTATCATGGAGAAGGTTTTTATGCTATCCGTTTTCCTCTAACTTTTCACTAGGTGGCGCAGCAGAACGTCGAATTCTATTCCGTTTAGCCGTTTGCTATGCGAATATCGTCCAACAAATTTCGATGAAATTTGGTACACGCGAATATTAGAACACGGAGAATATTTTTCACTATCCATTTGCTGTAACTTACCGCTAAATAGCGCTGCAACGCATCAACTTCTATACCGTTCGACTGATCGGCATAAAATTTTTTATACTTACACATTTGAGAACGAAGAATATATTCTAACTGCGTTACTTTTGATGTTACTCACCACTAGATGGCACTGCAATGCATTATTATTTTAACTCGCCACTAGATGACGCTGCAGCAGGCCAAATTTTTGACCATTCAAACGGTGGCTATGAAAATCAGTATACATAGCTATTTGAACAATGAGAATATTTTGGCGTTATCCATTTTGCTATAACTCGCCACATGACGGCGCTGTAGCAAATCATTACTTTAATTAACCACTAGATGGCCCTGCAGTGTATCACTTCTTGACTGTGCGAATAATCGCTATGAAAATAGGTATACATAGATATTTGAACACGGGGAAGAGTTTGGCACGATCCATTTTCCTATAACTTGACACTAGATGTCGCGTCAACACATGAACTTCAAGACTATTCAGCCGATCGTCATGAAAATTCGTATACATCGATATCTGAATGCGAAGAATATTTTTGCCGTATCGGTTTTGCTAAAACTCGCCACTAGATTGTGCTACGCCGCATCGCCTTCTGCACCGTAAAAACGATTGCCTTGAAATTCGGTATGCATGATTATTGAACACAATATAACGCGATATCCATTTTGCTATATCTCTTTATTACAATAAATAGTAATCACAACAAATATTAATATCAAAAAGTCCATTCATTCCCGTGCGAAGAACGGGTACTTCAGCTAGTAAACATATATAGCAAAATGGATATCGCGTTATATTGTGTTCAATAATCATGCATACCGAATTTCAATGCAATCGTTTGTACGATGCAGAAGTCCATGCGGCGTAGCGCAATCTAGTGGCGAGTTTTAGCAAAACGGATACGGCGAAAATATTCTTCGCATTCAGATACCGATGTATACGAATTTTCATGACGATCGGCTGAACAGTCCTGAAGTTCATGTATAGACGCGACATCTAGTGACAAGTTATAGGAAAACTCTTCCTCGTGTTCAAATATCTATGTATACCTATTTTCATAGCGAGCAGTTGCACAGTCAAGAAGTGATACACTGCAGGGCCATCTAGTGGTTAATTAAAGTAATGATTTGCTACAGCGCCGTCAAGTGGCGAGTTATAGCAAAATGGATAACGCCAAAATATTCTCATTGTTCAAATAGCTATGCATACTGATTTTCATAGCGACCGTTTGAATGGTCAAGAATTTGGCCTGCTGCAGCGTCATCTAGTGGCGAGTTAAAATAATAATGCATTGCAGTGTCATCTAGTGGTGAGTAACATCAAAAGTAACGCAGTTAGAATATATTTTTCGTGCTCAAATGTGTAAGTATAAAAAATTTTATGCCGATCAGTCGAACGGTATAGAAGTTGATGCGTTGCAGCGCCATTTAGCGACAAGTTACAGCAAAATGGATAGTGAAAAATATTCTCCGTGTTCTAATATTCGCGTGTACCAAATTTCATTGAAATCGGTTGGACGATATTCGCATAGCAAACGGCTAAATGGAATAGAATTCGACGTTGTGCTGCGGCACCAAGTGGCAAGTTAGAGGAAAACGGATAGCATAAAAACCTTCTCCAAGATAAAAGACTTAGGTGAACCAAATTTCATGGTGCAACGGTGCTCAACGGTGCTGGAGTTTTTCAACCTCATGCACATGTACCAACATTCATTTTTATCTATAACCAGTGTCATTATATATACCAGTCTCAAATGAAATCCAGTTTCAAATCTAAGCCTCGCCAAAGTGCCAACAATTCGCCATTTTGCAAGAGTTTTTTCAGGGAATCATTCGAAGCATTAACTTAGCAGCAATCAATTTTGGAAATGGTTCGACCTTTAAAAAGTAAAGCACGCTTTTATTTGAAAAGTGGAATCCCTTAATGCAGCCTAATTTTTTAAAATTATGAACTATAACGTGTTTTATTCATCGTTACTCCGATGTACTAAATGAGAAGATTTCAATTTTCTGAAATTTGGCGGAATTCCCCCAACTTAAATCAATGTACTCAATTGACGAGAATTCTGAAGATAGATCACTTGAAATCCCTTAATAACTGCATTATTTCTTCACGGATCATTAAAATTGAACGCTGTATTCTAATAAAACCTTTGCACTTGTTTTCAAAAATCTATTTCCTTAACCTCTCAGTAAATTGCGCCAAGCCGAAAACTGTGCAAACCGCTAGAACTCAGTTTCTCAAAATCGGCATTTGAGCCATTTTATTTTTTTCGCGAAACTAAAAAATTTTACATATTAGCCTCGGAAATCTTCAATTCTTATTGTTTTGCGTATAAAACATTTCATTCCTGCTCTGATTTCCCATGCACACGATATTATAATAAAAAAATAATAATCTTACAAATATAAACTAACAAAAAAAAATCATTATTATTCTTTTATTTTTACTTTGAGAATTTAAAACATTTTATTCGGCAAAATCGGCACACATGGCAGCCACGATCCTTATTTCAGACTTTTTTCACTACAGGGGTTACCATTACGGAAAGCTTTTTGCGTGGAGAACATAAAAAATCTCTTAAATTCCGGGAACGGGTGGACTTTCAAAGTTTTAAAGTGGACTATGATTTATTATATATATTATTTTACATATCTGTGCAAAATTTCAGGCTGATAGGTCCATTTTTGTGGATTTGTATACAAATCAAATACACAAACAAACAAACAAACATAATTTCATTTTTATTTATAAGATTGTTACCGGTAAAGTT
Source organism: Cheiracanthium punctorium (assembly GCA_038373885.1). Taxonomy (NCBI): domain Eukaryota; kingdom Metazoa; phylum Arthropoda; class Arachnida; order Araneae; family Cheiracanthiidae; genus Cheiracanthium; species Cheiracanthium punctorium. The sequence goes on along the minus strand of JAWZYV010006905.1, from coordinate 226,025 downwards.
TGAGTAGGTTTTTTAAACGAAAACAACCGCGTTTTGGAGTAAAAATAAGAATAAATAAAATGTTTTTTGAAACATGCATTGTCACTTGGTCTTTGACTGTTTTTTTCGCCCCCCCCCCCCCGCTGTGCAGCCGCGCAGCCAGCAATTGTTTTTTGAAATGGCCGATCCATTTATTTTGAAATAAAGATAGGATTCAGATTTCTTTTCATAGGTCTATAAATAGGTAAGGGTTGAATCCCTGGACCCTACTGTTGGTTATGTCCCTGCTTAACCCTTTAACGCGCAGTTTCCCGCTCTTGGAACACCCAACTCTGACGTTTGGACTGTTGCCAGTCACGAAGAATAGATTGGATTTCTTTAAAAATAGTTGCAGGTGACCCACGAGAATCCTTTACTTTTGAGCACGTCATTTCCCGTCAAAAAAGGGTCACGATTCTTTTGAACAGCACTGACATCTGCTGAAAAACGGAAGAATGCGAGAACAGCTGGATAGATGGCCCCATGCTGAAAAGAGGGCGGACGATCGAAACTTTCATCGCGTGTCACAGATCTAGAGACCCTTTTTGGACGACAGCTGGCTGTGCCAACGGCTGCCCTTTTTTCAGTATTGGGAAAGAGTTGTGCCTCAAAGGGTTAAGAAACAAACTGTACGAGAAACACCTCCGTTTTTTTGTCCACGACTGGCAACAGAAAGAAACACGCGGTTCGTATTAAATCGCTCATGAATTCATTGTGAATGCATGAAAAAATTGCTGCATTGTACGGTACTCAGAGGAGTAGCAAAAGTGAGGCGACAAAAGTGAGGACTGTTTCTCAAACTTAAAAAGTCGATGTTTTCATTACAAGAGCAGCATGTAATCCTCTGCTTTTTCCATTTGCGTAATGCGTCGCTAGCTGCGTAAGACATGTGGTGACGGCGTGTCATGGATGTGCGTAATTTGCTTTTGTAGGCGCAACAGATCCATGAAAGCAGATAACACACAAAGACTTCGCATCAGCGAGCAAGTGTCCTAAAGCTGCCACAATGTTGGACGCCAAAGATGTTGTCCGAGGACCACAAAGACAACCAAGAATTTTTATGCTCCCTGCTCACCTGAACTATAGCAACTAGGGACTTTTGGCTATCTCCAACGATGAAAGACATTTTCCGTGGTCGCACCTTCACAAGCTGTGCTGCTATTGCATCAGAATTTTTCAGCGGTCCCATCCAACCAAACTCCCGAAGAAGCGCTCGCAGCGGTCATGGAATCGTGGGTGTCAACATTCTGAAAAATGTGTACAGCTGCAAGAAGATTAAATCCAGAAGAGATGCATGTTTCACAGTTTTCGTGTGATTATTTTGTGAGAAGAAAATCGGAGGTGTTATAAACTTGAATGCACTTTGTAGTAAAAATAACGGTGAAATCCTTCAACCGATGCATTTACATTCAGTGGATGGAATTGCAGCGAAATCAGAATCCAAATGTTCTCCGAGCTTCAGACTAATATAATGGCTCCTAGGAGGATATGTTTTGAAAGAAATCATGTAATAATAATATTGTTTAGTGAATAATCATCTAGTTTGGACACTGACGGCGGACATGACATAATAATTCAGGCTTGCTACTGTTGCCAGTTGGCATACAGTTCGAAATTTCCAGTTTTCCGAGCCTCACCGTGGCACAGTGGTTATGCCACTGGAAATGGTAGACGGGCGATGTGTGAAGGTCCCGTCGACCTAACCGTTCGGAGTTTTCCGTGGTTTTCTCCGAAACTTAGCGTAAATAGACCCTTAGAAAGACCCTCAAGGAGGGCACCCCACCCATCGGCCTAGAGCCCCCGCGTAGCTAATCGGCCGTAATCCCACAAACCAAAAAACCAGTTTTCAGAAGAAAATGTTCGGGAATAACGTTTCATGGTTAAAATTGTTCGTATCGTGATCTTACTGAGACCAAGACGAGATTCCCCAGAGGCCGAGGACCTGGGATCGGACCCATTCTCCAAAACATCCCTGCCGACAGTGTAAAGGTGGTAGTTAAGTCGCAATTGCAAAATGCGAACTTTTCAATAAATAGCAACGTCCTAATCTATTTTTATATTTGATTTTACCATTTAACCCTTTAAGGCGCAGTGATCCGATCCCGCTCTGGGAACACCCAACTCTGACGTTTTCACTGCTGCCAGTCACGAAGAATAAATTGGATTTCTATAAAAATAGTGGCGGGTGACACAGCTCCACGAGAATCCTTTACTTTTTGGCACGTCCTTTCCCGTAACAAAAAGGGTCACGATTCTTTTGAACAGCACTGACATCTGCTGAAAAATGGAAGAATGTGAAGAACAGCTGGAGAGATGGCCCCATGCTGAAAAAAGGGCAGCCGTTGCCATCGCTCGACTGAACGACCCGCAAGAGGGCGGACGATCGAAGCGTTCCTCGCGTGCCACAGATCTAGAGACCGTTTCGATCGTCCGCCCTCTTGCGGGTCGTTCAGTCAAGCGATGGCAACGGCTGCCCTTTTTTCAGCATTGGGAAAGGGTTGCCACTCAAAGGGTTCATTAGCAATTGAAAGTTTTTAACTATTTGCATAATTTTAGTGCTAATAGGGAATTCTGTTCGATTAGAGTTTGCATCATTCAGACTTATTTTTGACAGCTTCCTTTCGCATAATTTCATTTACCTTCATTGCCCCTTCTACCAGGAAATTGCATTTTGAATTCAGCTATTATTGTTTTTCGATTTACATACTACGGTTGCAGAAGAAGTTTCACTTTCACATAGGGAATGCAATCCCGATCCCCGAACGGGATCCTGTGGGATCCCGCATAAAGGTTTACGGGACTAGTCCCATGGGATTACGATACTAATCCCGCGGGATTGACACTTTTATTTTTTAAATCATATTCCAATGAGAGTCTGAATCGAACATCTAAATCTAAACATTCTAATATAAATTTTTCGTAAAGTTCCCATTCTCCAAATGAACTGAAATATTTCATACTATTTATCTCTTAGCGAACAGTCACGAATTCATTATAAAAAGTTTTTATTTTAGTTTTTAAATTTTTATAATTCACGCTTTTAATTATTTTACTAAAATTAAATCTAGACTAGGAAATGGTTCATTGGATTGGTTCGATTTTGTACGTTATTTTTTTCAGCAACTAAGAAAATAACGTAAGTATGTTAACATACCTATAAATTGTATAGTCCTCATTTTGAGCCACTAACATAAGACAGAACTTAGTACATTATTCTGAATATCATGATTATAATTTTCATATTTCTAAGTTATTGTATTATCTCATAAGATTAATTATTATTATTAAAGTTAAACTTCATAGTGCTTAAAATCTTACTTTTTTCTACTTTTCTCTGTGGAAGTGAAGTCCTATGTCAATCCCGCGGGATCGATGAATCTCAATCCCGAAATCCCGCAGGACGAAAAACAGTGCGGGATTGCATTCCCCTGCTTTCGCATCTCACATGTGCTACGTATACGCACTGTAAACAGTATTCCAGAGAAAGGCACTTCTTACGTACCTTTGTTATACCGCACTGGATAAGATATTGACATGCATCCATCATTTTTTGTGGTGGAATTTCGTTGTTGAAATTGCCCATGAAGGCGACACCGATGGAAATTGTGTTGTAGTTCACTGTGTGTTCGGCAGCGTACTTCCAGCCAACGCCCTCGTAAACGCGTCCATCGCCGCCTATGAGAAAGCTGTAGGCTATGTCCCACCATCCTGGGATAACAAAAGAAGAAAATAATAATAAATGTAAAGGAAGAATAAAAGAAAAGAAAAAAGAGAAATTTGAAATTCTTCCAGATTTCGTTGACGCTCTCGGCTGGAAGAATTTCAGTTTTTTTCTTTTTTTTTTTTTAATCTATTCAATCTATTCTGACATAGAGAGGAAAAGGATCACTGTAAGTGCTCCTATAGACTCCTGTTCGCATCCTTTTGTTGCTGGGAATGGCATCCATTGTTGTTTCGCCCCTAGCGGCGAAATGTTTTGGATGAGTGCGTATTGTGAAAATATAAAGTACCCATTTCAGTTACGAAATCGGATCCTGGATCGGAATTGAATTCTATGTTAAAATCTCCTACTCAAACAGTCTTACAATCATCCTCCTTCGGCAACGTTTCGAATAGAGCGTCTCATTGATCTTCGTAAGAAATTCGAGGACTAGCGTATGGAACTGCCAATCTCACTTTATCTTGAATAGACGCAATGGCCATTGGAACACCCTTGATCTGGCTCGTGTAGGCACGGGTCAAGTGTTTCCTATTCTTTTTATAAAGGGATTTTTATAAAGTTTTCCTCTATAAAAGTCATCACTCCAGATGGCTTTCTGTTTTGGAAACCACTGTCTATTCGTTCGACCCAAGTGAATCCTGGTATTTGAAAATCATCTGAAGGGATAGTCCATGTTTCCGTTAGCAACTCCAGATGGCTTTCTGTTTTGGAAACCATTGTCTGTCCGTTCGAACCAAGTGAATTCTGGTATTTGAAAATCATATGAAGGGAGTCCATGTTTCCGTTAGTACTATGCATTCACTCTGCAGAAAACATGAATCCAACGGAAAAGTGACCACGGCGCGCCGCGTAGACAAAAATCCCGTGCTTGAAAGAAATAGCACCCGAGTGCTAAATATCAAATTATATATAGAAAAAATCTGAAACACTTTCAGATTTAAAATACGCACTAAGGCATTATTTAAAGTGTGTCATTATCCATGTATCGATCCTATTTGTCTTTCCTGTTTCATTGTGTTGGTATGTGCATGATAGGCCTTATTTATCTTTCCTGCTTCATCATGTTTGATTGCTTAGTTGGTTGGTTTTGGTTATGGTAAAGCTACAAGAGGCAAGAGCTCAACCAGAAATTTTCTGTGGATGAGGTTTCTTAAAAATTGTCGAATTCACATTGCTCGCAATTTATTCTATGTACAAGCACAGATTAACTACAATGCTACAACTTAATATCTAAGAGCCGGAGATGTTTCGTCTAGTTCATCTAATACTATTTCGCGGCTGACATGGGCGTTTTGGTAGATGTTCAGCATCGCTAGTCCACTTGGTCTGCTTTCATACTTTGCACCGAAAATGCGCTTCAAAGGCAGAGAATTGAAAAGGAAAGCTCACCAGCATAATTTGTTACTGGCAATGTGGCCATTATTAGAAGCAGTCTAAGATATTAGGAAGTGTTTTTCGACTGAAAATATTTAAGGCTTTTAGTACGTTTGTTGGTCGTATTTGTTGACTATGTAACTTTTAATACCACATGACGAATTCACTCTCACAGAACCCTATTCCATTTCATGCATCGACAATAGTTCAAAAGAACGTTCTCCATTACATTTTTCCGCATACATTGAAATAACAAATTTTGAAAGGAATTCAAAATGTTCTTATGATCCAAAATCTTTCACTGAATTGGCGAATAAAAGTGTTTAAAAATGGCATGTCTTAGTGGCGTAGCCAGAAATTTTTCATGAGGGCGGGGGGTTACGACGGCTGCAACTCACGTATATGTGTACGTGTGTGTGATAAGGGAGTGAAGAATATACATTTTGTATGGCAAAAAATTCCTCATGGGGGGGAGGTGTAACCTCCCTATCTCTCCCCCCCCTTGGCTACGCCACTGAGTCTCCTGTAATATTTTTCTAGAGTGCCTGTTTCTAATTTCCTTCGTTGTGAACTCAGGGAGTAGATTTTTTGCGGCATGATTTTTTTATTACAAAAAAAAAAAGGAAAAGAAAGAAAAGAAAAAGGACAGTAGTTTGTCGTGGGAGGAGTTTTAACCCTCAAAATCCCTCTCTTGGTTGCGCGAATGACACGAGGGCTGTCTACCAAAGGAGGGAAGGATGCCTTGGTCGGAGAAATTTCTAAGGTTTTCTAACTCGTATTTACTTTATATACATATAAAACTACCCAAACCTCAAGACCGTTAGATCGACAGCCGCGTGGTAGGCCAGATTCCTGGCCCTTCACACTTCAACTATCTACTAATGCTCAGTGTCTTATCCACTCGGACATTGGTCGGCTTAGTATGTTTGCAAGTATATCTCGATCTATGCACTACTACTATTTCTCCTTCTTGCTTCAGTTTTTTGGAAAGTGCATCATAATCCATATGGAGGTCTTATTTGTCTTTCTTGCTTCATTATGTTGGAAAATGCATCATAATCCACCTGTCAACCATATGACTTTCTTGCTAAACTGATTACAGAATTCCAAGAAAAGTTTGAAAAGTCAGACTTAAAACTGTCCACAAATTTTACTTGTCTGAATTTGACAGTAATCTACTGCTAAGAATATTTTTTTAAAACCAATAGAATGCTTTTAGAGACGTCCTTAAAAGTAAGAAAATAAACTGCCGAGAATCTCTAAAAACCAACTTTCAGAAAAAATTTAAATTATCCGAGGCTGTTTCATTAACATGATTTAGAATTTTTTGAAGTGCTAAATCGAAAAGCCTCGCATGCTTTAAAAATTTTTGCTTAAAGTCGCGGGTTAAGTTGACGACAACGATGATATTGACAGAGAGTTCAGCTTTAGTAAAAAGCACCATAAAATATTTGATGTGGACGCCGCAGGATTTCTTTGTACTTCTATCAAATTGTACACATTTTCATTTAAACATTTCATTTGAAAGTGAAATAAGATACTTCAACAACAATTAGGTTTTTTAAACAATTAGAATTGTTAATTTGTTTTGCCAATAAGAGCTATCGCTAAGCTGGCTTTAGTTTGGAAACTTATTTTAGGCGACCAATTCGGCAGCATCGGGAGGTGAGGCTTGTAGGAAGTTATCTCGACATTTACAGTCACGTGCAAAAGTTAAGACCAGTAGCCATTTTCCTGTATTTTAACAGATTGCATCATTTTCGCTCGTGATTGCGTCATGTCATGCATTGATTGCATAAGACCCTTTCTACTGCTATAAATAAACGTGCCTGTCTAGTTTATCAGTAGTTCGTTATTGGATTTTGCGTACATAGTGCTGTTGTATAATTGTTGCAAAGGGAAAAAAAATCTTCGCTTACTGTTGAAAAACGGGCAAAAATAAGTGGCCCTGCATGAAGTCGGATTTTCTAAACGGGAAATAAGTTCGAAGTTAATGTCCTGCGCAAGACAGGTGTGCATCAATGTATCAGTAAATTCAAAATTTCGGGAAATTATACGGATCTAAGAGAAGCGATCGCCCAAGAAAAACTAGTGCACGTGATGATCATGTGATAAGAAGGATGGTCACTCGATCGCCAACAACCTCCTGCAATAAAATGAGAGCTGCTCTGGCTGCAAAGGGTACTAACGTCAGTTCGAGTACTATTTGAGGCGTTTGACTAAAGATTTTTGTTTATTATCCTGTAAACCTGCAAGGAAACCTCGACCCAGATAGCACAAACTTGTTCAGAACATGCCGAGAAGACGTCATATAGACAAGCTGACATGTCCATTAAACATCCAGGATTCGTCCAATTCTCGTCCATTTTATGGCACTATAGGACGCCCATCTGATGTCTTATAGACATGCATATGGACGTAATAATGGACGTGTTTGTCTATTTATAGACCTACGGTCGAATCCTGGACATCAACAAAAACCATTTAATAATTTTTAGCTAATTTTATGTAATGATTAATTTAAATTTATCGTTACATCTTAATAACGAATTTTGTAAAAATATTCGTACCTAATTTTTTTAAAACCAACCTTTAAGTACTTGCCCCCGCTTCAGATTCGAACCCTTAATCATGGACTTCGCAGTAGAGTGTGGTAGCCACTATACGCAGCGGGACTTGCTCTGATACGTCAAAATGTTGAAGTAAAGATTTTCTAGTTTGGGACTGGGAACTTAGAAAAAAATATGCAGCTATTCCTTTTTGGATGTTGAGTCGCTAGAGAATTTTCTTTTTTTGCATGAGGATATGAGTTTCTTTTTACACAATACTGCTTTTATAGGAAACTAGCTGAAGTACCCGTCCTCGACGGGTTAGTGAATGAAAATTTCCAAAAAGCAAGAACTTTCGTCAGCATTGTAGGAGTACACAGAATGGATGTAGTATGTTGCCAAAGTAAAGAAAGCGAAGTTATAATTTTTATGTATTGTTAAACTAGTACAGTTTAGAGAGTAACTAAGTAATATCATTTCATTCGCTTTAGTCGTAATTATGTGATGCGCGAACGAATATTTACGCATATTGAAATAATTTTCGCAAAATCTCAAAATTTAATGAACATTTTTGAAAAATTTGAAGCCTAGAATTTAAGTTGAGTGACAACCTATCCTGTCACACAAATTCGTTTCATTCCCTGCAGTCTTTATTTCGTGATGCTGGAACAAATTTTCAGCATTTTAAAACGATTTTCGAAAAATCTCAAAATGTAAGCAAAATATTTTAAAAATTCTCTCTCTCTCTCAACGCCTATAAATTAAGATTAGCAAATACCTATCATATCACTCGATTTCGTATCATTCGTATTAGTCGTTATTACGTGATGTTTGAAGAAATATAAACGTATTTTAAGAGAATTTTCACAAAATCTCAAAATCTAATAAAAATGTTTAAAAAATTGGACTCCTATAGTTTATGTTGAGCAACCATCTATCGTGTGACCCAATTTCATGTCATTCGCTTTAGTCATTATTACGTAATACGGGAATAAAGATTCACTCAGTTTTAAATGATTTTCACAAAATCTCGAAATCTGATGGATTTTTTTTAATTAGATGCTTATAGTTTAAGGTGAGTGACCACCTATCATTTCACCATATATCATTTTTTCACCTTTCCAGTTATTACGTGATGTGCGAACACAAATTTACGCAGTTTGAAATGATTTTCGCAAAATTTCAAAATCTAATCAAGATTTTTTAAAAATTGGACGCTTATGTTTTAAGTTGAGTGACCACCTATCATGACACCCAATTTCATATCATTCGCTTCAGTCGTTTTTACGTGATGCTCGAACACAAATTTACGCAGTTTGAAAGGATTTTCGCAAAATCTCAAAATCCAATCAGAATTTTTTTAAAATTGGACGCTTATGTTTTAAGTTGAGTGACCACCTATCATGACACCCAATTTCATATCATTCGCTTCAGTCGTTTTTGCGTGATGCTTGAACACAAATTTACGCAGTTTGAAACGATTTTCGCAAAATCTCAAAATCCAATCAAGATTTTTTTAAAGTTCGACGCCTATGTTTTAAGTTGAGTGACCCCCTATCATGTCACTCAATTTCATATCATTCGCTTCAGTCGTTTTTACGTGATGCTTGAACACAAATTTACGCAGTTTGAAAGGATTTTCGCAAAATCTCAAAATCCAATCAAGATTTTTTAAAAATTCGACGCCTATGTTTTAAGTTGAGTGACCACCTATCTTGACACCAAATTTCATATCATTCGCTCCAGTCGTTTTTACGTGATGCTTAAACAAAAAAAGCGTCACGGACAGAATGACAGAATGACAGACAGACAAACTTTTTTTTGAGGGTCGCATCGGATTCCCGGGTGCTTGAAACGGATAGAAATTGCAAAATTTTTGAATTCCAAGAAATGTACAGACAAAAGTCTAATTTTATTTATATAGATAATAATACATAAAAAGTATTTTAAATTTCAAAGGTTCCCCCGATTAAAAAAAAAAAAACACCTCTAGAATTTAAAATGTTTTTCAACTTTTTTAGGGTAAAATGTAATATCAATAAAAACATAAAGTATAATAAATTCATGCGTCGTAAGTACAGTATTGGGTAAAATGAAAATCAATGACAAAAAAGTAACTTTTCCATATTTTGTCCATTTCTGGACTTATACACACATCCATTTTATGTCGTATCACTGACATAGTGTGGATCATCTGGAATACGTCCATAAATGGACTTATTCTGGATATTCTAATTCTAGTTTTGGTCTATTCATGGACATATTCTGGATTTTCCAGATTATGTCCATAAATATATGTCTTATTGATGTCTATGTATAGACATGGATGTATTATGGATGAGTTGGATCAGAAATAAACATAAAATGGACAAGTGTGTTATCTGAGGACTTACTCAAAGTATGAAAAAGAAACGACTGACTTTCGTCACACAATATCAGAATTGGACCGAACAACAATGGAATGCAGTGTTAGTTTAAGATGAGTCAAGACAGGAGCAATTTTCTGCACGTGCTAAATGTATTGATCGCCCATTTGGAAAGACATGATGACAGATATACCATTACAACAGTGAAACCTCTCCAAGGGCAGACGATATGGGGTGCAATACCTGCGTCTGGTACTGCTGCTCTGTATTTCCTACCACCACTTTTGTAAATTGGCATGTAGCATTGGGGGAGGGGGCAAAATGTTTCCTATTGTAGAAAATACTGTTTACAAATGAATGGTATCTGAATTTTAGTGGGGGAAGGGGCAATTGCGCCCTCTTGCCCTTAGTAAGTTAAGCCTGTGCCTGTCACCTAAAACCACGATGAATGGCAGTTGGTACCTTAATTTGTTACGTCAGCGTTTCTCAACCTTTGGATTTTTCAGGGCGGGGGGCGCTAGAAAAACCAAAGAGCAAGTAGTGATGCATGTTTTTAAAAGAATCATCTTATTTATTCTCATTTTTATTCAAAAATATATCCCTTTTCGCTTAAAATGTTCATTCAAACTTGACTGATAGCATTATTTTGTAGAAAATTCGACTCTATGTTCATTGTTAAAGATCAAAAAAGTGAATGTATGCTGAAAAATGTGAAAGGGGGGGGGCACCACCGTAAGTAAGCATTTGTTGGGGGGGGGGGTGTGACGTTATAAGGTTGAGAACCGCTGTGTTACGTGGCAAGTTGAAGCTTCACATGGATGTTCACAGATGTTCAGTTTTCATGCATGATGGGTGCTCCGTCTCACAGGGCAAGGATTGTTAAGGACAGTCTGACGGCTTCTCAAATCCAAGTGTTTGATTGGCCAGGTAAAAGCCCAGATTTGAATCCTATTGAGAGTCTGTGGTGTATTGTGAAAAATAAAGTCGCAGAGAAGCTACCTTTCAGTGTTACAGAACTTGTTGAAGCAATAAAGCATGTGTTGTGTACAGAGATTTCTCAAGCCTACTGCCAGTCCCTTGTTCACAGCATGCCCAAAAGGATTGCAACAGTGATAAAAAGTAAAGGAGGTCCGACAAAATACTGACTATATCAATAACCTTGTAAGTCTATTTTGTTCATTTGTGACAGATATTTCTGTTGCGGAATTCCTTGAAATCTGATTTTTCTATGTGTGGTCTTAAACTTTTGCACACGACGGTACATTAGTTTGCGAATAATGCTACGGGAGGCAACGTTACTTTGTAACAAGTCAATTCAACAAATCGGATTTCTACTATATCAATAACACTGTCCATTTACTGCTCACTAGAAAATCGTCAGTCAGTCATGGTGGGTTGAGTTGTGACAGTATGCCAAACTCGGTACTGTCATCTGGTATTTAAAACAAGAAGTAAAAAAAATTACGGGTATAAGATATAGATTGCTTTTGGAGCATTGCTTTTGAACACTCCATGACGAGAAATAGATGACGAAATGTGATTTTGACGGGATCGAGAGCCAAGGTATTAACCCATTCGTGCCTGGATATTTTTGCGACTTTCTTCGATTTTTGCTAACACCAGCAGTAATTGATAAATTTCAGATGTCAACTTTTTGAACAAGGGATGATTTCATTTAAAATCATTATGTATAAAAATTGAAATGTCAACATCCTACTTGGCCATATTAAAATATTTTGTGGAATTGAGGTTCAATACTCGCAAATAAAGGCTAGGAAAAATAAATAAGGTTTTCGACTGATAGCGAAAAGGCCGTCCCAAAAAAGGGACGCTAGGCGTAAATGGGTTAAAAACAGAAAAATAGTCACCATGGTAGAAAAACTCTCCGTTAGGTCATGGAAATCTATCAGCCACTAGTCTACCTGAGTGACGTCAGTCAAAGGATGCTTTCGCGAACACTTGTGGAATCTACATCCGTTCCAAACTGACACTATCACTAAGGTGACCATACGTCCTCGAAATTGGAGGACAGTCCCCAAATATAGATATTTCTTTTACTTTGTCCCCAAAAATACCTTGAGTTCTTGGGGACGCGAAAAGTCCCCCAATTTAAAGATTGGTACTTTTTCCCCTGAAAGTTTCCGTTTAGTTTATTGCTTTCAGAAAAAACTGAAGAAATAAAAAAAATAAAACAACTAAAAGCGCCTTCTACTCAGAGAAACAATGAAATTCGATCCCTGAAAACGTTTGTTGTCATTGTGTGTATAGCGTGTACAGCCATTCAATAAAGTATTCGACTATGAGCCCAATTTCCCATTTCAGCTTTGTTAATGATGAATCACTTTTCGTGAAGAAACATGATTTAAATATGAAATGGACGTACGAAATTTTTCTTGCACTCGAATACTTTTTTTAGAGGGTGTACAAACTTCTAAGAAAAATTATCACAAACTGAACCAATGTAAAAGCAATGTCTTCTGAAAAATACAAATACTATGCAAAGAGTTCAATTTTGAATAAATTGCAATATTTCAACAGGATGTTCCTTTCCTATTTCTGTTTTAAATAAATATTTATAAATGAATGAAATACTTCCATTAATTTATTAGAAATGAGAATACACAATTGATATAAAGAGCTATTAGAATTCATTTTTAAGAATCAAAGTCAGTCAAGATTTAAAGTATGGGTATACTGGTATACATGGTAATATGTTGTGTCCTCGAATAAGTCGCCAAAAATATGTTCTAGTGTCCCCAAGTTTTCCTTGGATTCGAGGACAATGCTTGATTTGTCCCCAAAATCCTGTTTAGAAATAGGGTCGCCTTAAGTATCACCCGTATTATAGGAATGATAGAGTTTACAAAAACTGACCGTGATTATCCATGTGATCATCTTGGATGAACTGCAAGTTCCGCTCGCATTCGTACAAAGTCTTGCAAGCGGTGCTTTCGTCGTGGGTGTGCATGACGATGACATGAGCGACGGGCAGAACCATCGGGAATGTCCGGAAAGGAGGCCTAGCGTTCCATTCCTCACGGGACACGAAATCCATCTTCGAGCACGCGTCATTTCTTTGCTGAACTGATAAAAGAAAAAGCAATTTTAAAAACTGGTCCTATTTTTTGAATAATTATGCCTTTTTTACTGGGTCGCACCACTAAAAAGGCGCAAGGATAAAAGACAGCAACTGAGCTGAGGAAAATGTCTGTTTCTTTTGAGGCTGAGTTTAAAAAAAAAAAAGTTCAATCTATGGTTTTTAAAAAGCTTTAAAAATAACCAATTATGTTCGACACTCGAAAAAATAAAAAAATTATCTTCTCTTACTACTTCTACTACTGACCCGGCATCCCGGTTGGGATAGGGCCTTCTTGAGAACCTTTCTCCATTGTGATCTATTCTTAACGATTTCTCTAACCCTCAAAATTTTGAAATCCTGCTCTACACATTCATTCCCCCTTAACGATCTTGTCCTAAAATTTCAAACTACTTATTTTGATAAATTTTGTAATATCTGCCTTTTTGAATAAATGATATAATCAAAAATGTTGCTGTCTGCACAATCTGATTTCGTACCAAAAAGCTTTCGAATAGCTCAAAATGGGCAATGGTTTGTTTTCGATATAGTCAAGGTCCGTGTCTTAGACTGAAAAATAAGAACAGGCCAAATGACTGCCTTAACGTTGTTTTCGTATGTCTTTTAATCAATTATGATTAAAGCTCTTAATCCATGAAGATAACAATTCGCTGTGATTGTTCATTTATTAGTGTTTGTATAATTTAAAATGGTAATGTTGTGTATTAATAATGTAAATAGCAAGAGAGAGAATATAAATAAGAATATAAATTGTCATAATAATATGTAAATAACAAAAAGAGGAGTAAAAATATTTTTTTACTTTTTCACTTTTACTATTTTACTCTACGTATGTACATCCTATTTTTCATTTATGTGGGCTTCTAACAAACAATTTTTATTCTTTTATTGATCTTAGCATACCACCAGCTATTTTTGAGTGCTTTTTTTAAATACCTTTTATGAATGGTCTCGTAAATACACTGCTCAATCCAATTAATGGATATTGTAATTTTTATATAAAACAATGGTATAAGAGAATTTTTTTGCAGAAAATGGAAGAAGACAGTCAAAAATGCAAATTTTTCACATTTTCAAACTTTGAAGTATGCACATTCTTAGTTTGACGTTAAAAACGACGCTTCATCGGCAGCGATTGAAATTAACCTTCAACTCAATAAAAGATAAAGCGGAAAAGAATGATCGATATTCCGTAAGTACTTTGTTTTGATGAGTGCGATGTCTCAACGACCGATTTTAGCTGAATCATAAGCTTGGAGAGTTGTTGGTCAGTTAGGAGGTGGCCAAACACAAGTTGAAGTAGCAGAAGCCATTGGAGTCGCACAAAGTGTGATACCAAGGATCTGGAACCGTTTCATAGAGACTGAAAATGCAAGATGAAGACCATTGGCAAGGTCCTAGATTTGCAACAACGCTCAATGAAGATCGATATTTAACGCTGACGTCTCGGAGACACCGAAATATGAATGTCACTCTTCTTCAACAACAACAATAGCTACGTTGCACAAGAGTTTCAACTCAAACTGTCCGAAACCGACTCGCTGCAGGTTTGCATGCTCGCCGACCAACGGTACGTGTTAGTATAACAGTAAGGCATCGTAGGGCCCGCAGGGAGTGGGCAACAGGGCATGTCAACAGGACGAGAACCGAATGGCGCAATATTCTTTTCTCTGACGAGTCCCGCTTTTCTGTTCATTCTCATAATAGGCGTACTTTCATCTGGATGGAACGTGGCACTAGAAACACCCCCTGCGCTCGTGTTGGAAAATGCCACATTTGGTGGTGGGGGAGTGATAGTCTATGCTGGTATCTCCATTGACGGGCGCACTGATCTCCACACCATTCAGAATGAATGGAGCTCTGAGTCTGACGGATCGTCGATATAGGGATGAGATTCTCGGACGTTTTGTAGTCCCTTACGATGCAGCAATTGGAAATAACTTCATGCTAATGGACGACAACTGCAGGGCACATCGTGCACGCTTGGTAGATGACTTCCTTTTCGAGGAAGAATCGTACGAATGGAATGGCTAGCGTATTCTCCGGACGTGAACATGTTTGAGACAATCTAGCTAGGGAGACGAGTTGCTGGCCGTCTACCACCCCCACATACTTTCCGAAAACTGGAAATAGCTATTCCGGAGGAGTGGGACAGAATATCTCAGCTCCTTATTAATAGCCTCATAGACTCCATGCCTCAAAGTATTCAGTTGTTGGAAGTCCGAGGAAATGTTGGCAGTCCGAGGAAATGGGATTCCCCATTTTAAAAAAGATTTTCTTTCAAGAAAAAACCTTTTTTATTCGTTTTTTCCTCACATTCACAAATTGTGGTTTTTTTTTTTCTTTTGTACCTGTTGCGGACCCAGCCGCTACCCATCAACGCCAAGTGACGTAAGTATGACGCGACCAGGGGAGCGTGTGGGAGGAGAGGAGAGAGCTATGTGAGCTCCAAGAGGCAAGACCATTAAGAGAGCTGCTAGATAACTGATTGCATGAGAAATACCCTGATTTTTTTGTAAATATGAATGTAATAGTAATCTAGGATAAAAATGTGTGTCTATGGCAAGAGAGTCCAGCCTGCGTCTATCACGAACCCCTTGTGATTTAATTTGAGAGTTCTATGGAACAGACGGAGCAAGAGGCATCGTCGCACCCGTTTCACTACCCAAACGCCCAATAAAATGCATTATTTTCTGCTAAGTATGTGTGTTATTTTTCTCATATAGACTACTACGTCTGTCGATTATATATCATTCATCTAAAAAATTGCCCAGCCCGAAGATCCACGAATAACCTCAATATCTTTTAATTGTTTTGAGCAGTATACATCTGAAGGTTCATTTTAAAATGCGTTTGGAAAGGTTCAAAAGGTTTTCTAATTTCCACTTTCAACATCTGTAAAAAGTTTTTTTTCTGGAATTTTTATTTATTATTAGCCGTAAAACTATATAATTTATCGAAATTTGATTAAACTCGTACACTTTTCACATTATGAAAGACAATCTATTTTTTTTGTTTAAAAAAAAAAAAACTGCAGTCTTGCCAGACATTAAATTATTAGTCTATGAACAAGAACATATTGATGCTTACACAAATTATTTGACAAATAACAAGTATTATAAATCCTCTGCAACAGTTAAATAAATGGAATTCTTGAAATTATTATGTATAATAAATGCACCCACTCTGTATCTCGGACAGTACTTCTTTCCTTGAGAGATTATTATCATACAAATATTTGAGCACGGATTTGTTTGACAGGTAACAAGCATCACAAATGTTCAATCACAATTAAATGGAATTGTTCAAATTATTGTGTAATAAACGTGCGTCCATTCTATATCTCGGACAGTACTTTTTTCCTTAAGTGATTATTACTGTACAAATATTAGAGGAGTCGGAAAGTATTGCCTTTTTTCGCAAATGTTAATATCTCGCAAACGTCAAAAGATTTTTTTCCATTTACATTGACCACTTATCTGCAACACATAAAGCAGAAAAGCTTGCTACCATCTTTTTGGTTCACCCTGCATTAACTGAGGGGCTGATGTCTTAACCGTAAGCTGTCTCATTCTCTCTCTTACTCATTGTTTCTAAGCTTTACCAATGTAAAGCTTGTACCGTTAAAATCCACTTGGTCTTAATTTGGCCGTCGTTCGTCGTACAGCAAAGTTATATATAGCAATCTACGAATAAAGTACGCTTTAATTTGCTTAACATAAAATTTGCACAAGGCATCTCCATATTTAAATGCGCTCCAACTTTATTTTTTCAAATAGCAAAATCTAGATCTCACTTTACATATCAAAATGTAGCTCATTTTAACACCCGGATGTCGATTTTCAACACATTTGAACTAAAAATGAATGAGTTATGAGCTTCCAAAACTTCCCCTCCTCTGTGTTAAACATTTTTTCGTACTTTGATTCATACATAATCTCATACTAATATTAAGCTGTCTTTTATTAGTACTTTTATAACTAAATGGCCCAAGCATAATTTACTGTAACTATAATTTTTTAATAAAATATTGATAGGAATTATGAATTATTAAGTTAATACCCGAAAAAAAAAATGAAAAGCGACCTAGCCGAATTCCGACAGACATTGAATCAGAAAATAATTTTAAATAGCTGTGCAAAATTTTACATTTTTACATTTATTGCTTATTTTATGTAAATTAAATTGTCTTATTTTGATGACTGTGTATCAATTTATTAAGGGTGATAATTTTTTTAAAGTTAAGTAACAAACAGGGGCGGCCCTAGGGTAAGTGACGCAAATCCGATTAGAGAAACACCACTGTCTTTTCACTTAAATAATGCCGTGATTAAAGTAAGCTATATTAGGATGAAAAAATCTCGATGTTTTAATAAAATTATAACATATTCAATAGTTTGTTAGAACAGTACAACAACAATATTGCCTTCATATGCCGCTCTCAATTTGGAGACAACTCCTTAAAATCGCAAAAAAGGAATTCGCAAGACCTAGGGAAATTATTATGGAATATAGACGAAAATTTATATTTAGGGTAATTTGAAGGTTTTCTTTCGTTTAATAAAGTCAAACTGGGTGTTGTCATTGAAAAAAAAACAAAGTGGATGAAAATTAAGTAGAAAGACGGCCCCTTGTACAGGTAATTAAACAACAAATATAAGTTTACAAATAAAACAATTGTTTACATTACTTTGCTTGTACAACTCACTTTGTGCTCCAAAAATGCATCCAACAATGCAAACAAGCGTTACAACAGTTCTGTTCATTCTTTCAAGTTTACTGCACATTTTCATGATCTTTCTCCCCTTACTTTCTCGCAGTTAGTTGCCGAATAATTAGAATAAGGAAAAGAATGATTCTTTAGTTTTACTCTCCTTCTTTTAGAAACATAATGATACGAGTTTCCTCTGGTTTTCATTTTTATTTGTCAGGGTATCTGTGGGGGGTACTGCAAGGATTTCGGACGAAAAAGCGTTAAAGAATAACTAATTGCATCGTTAATATATTCTATTTATATGCACTGTGTAATTAATTAGAATTTTGTAAGTCTTTTTTTATGAAGGTCAACTTTTCGTTTCTTACTATGAAGAAATATGTACAGGAGATCAGACGGATTTATTTTAAGCTTAAGGCTCCAGCTCATGGGTAAATCCTCTTTTATGTATTTTTTTTTCTTTTTAAAGGCCGGGTCAGCGGCCTACTGGAGGGTTGACAGCTCCAAAGGGCCGGAGATGATGGTCATTTTTTTATGGGGGTGTCTAGTAGGCAGACCCAGTGGCGGCTCGTGGGTTATTTAAATGGAGGTTCACAAAATTAATTTCGAGAATTAAATATGCAGACACGACGCACCTTACAAGTTAAAATAGATTTGCATTTCCAGCAGTGAAAGGAAAACAATGCACGCAACTGAAAGAAAACAAGTCATCTTGGATCTAACATTTCGTCGCCAAGATAACTTTTAGCAAAAATATTGTCTTGATTTTTTATTTCACTTTTGTAAAAGGATACTATTGAAAAACATCCTTCATTTAACTCACATCTTATTTATTGACACTAATTCGTAAACAATACTGCCGTGTAAAATGATAAAAATAAAGAAAATAAATAAGAAAATGAAAAAATGCATTAACTTACCGAACACAACAAAACAAGGAAGAATCCGGAGGAGATCCTCTGCGAGCACAAAAAGAGTGTGCGAACGGAGTCATATCAGCAGCGCTTCGCTTCTGCCGCAACTTTCTCGGCGTCTTTCCTCAGAGACCAGTTCAGAAGGCCGTTCGGTCGATCGCACGTGCGAGCGACGAAAGACTATGCTGTAGTAATCTACGATACAGTGCGTTAGCTATAATAAGCGTGTTTAATAATAGTGATGGGTGGGGAGAGTAAAACTCTCGTTTTAAATTCACAAAAATTCAGAAGTGTACTTAATATGTTTTTCAAAATTTAATTTGTAACTGTGTTTATCCTTTAGTTTTTAAACTCTGGGAATTCACGTGCTCATGGGCTCAAATGGAGGAGCCGCCACTGTGCAGACCAACGTTCCAACCTATGAGTGGTCTTCTAATTTTGAACCAATTGCAGTTAAGAGACCTAGCATCTAAAATCGGCACTCCCACACAAAAAAAAGAGTGTTTTGTTGAATTTAACAAAACTTGTTTGGTTAAGTAGTTAAGTAGCTTTGTTTTCTTGATTTAACAAAATTTTGTTTGATTCAACCAAACTGATTTAACAAAATGCTTTGAAGTTTAACCAAGTGTTTTTGCTAAAAACTCAGAACGAATGAAATTTGAAATCGCTCGACAGTCAATTTACGGAGTAAAGAACTAACTTTAAATTTTTTAATTTACGGAGGAATAGGGAAGAGAGGAAGGATCCGACAAATTTAAAAATGGATAATACCTCACAAATGAAACACAAAAATAAAATGTGTTTTTACTCAGATTGTTGGAAATTTCAGAGGTAAGCCCAATCAGTTTATTTATTTATAAAAATTTTTATTTTAGTGTTTTTTCAAGTTTCTAGTTTCAGCTTAAAATCACTCAATGTTCGTTAGACTCAGTTAAAACAATCAGGATGACTTTTCAACGATGTACCGGACCGCAAAATATCGAGGGATATAAAAATTTTAATATATGCATAGGTCCGATTCAGATATATTTTTTGGAGGGGGGGGACAATCCTGATTTAATAAAGAACTCTTCTTCATCATAAGCGAATATACGCACAGAAAATTTCTGGAAATTATCACCGTAGGTCCTACATGCGGGATAGTACAAAGTGACGATTGAAAATCGATTAACGTATTTTTCTTGGTGAAAGCAATAATTCTAAAAATAACTGTTAAACGTGGAAGGATTTTTAACAGTTTTGAGAGATGTGGGCCAATTTTTCTGCTTGACAGAATGATGCAAGCAAGCTAATCTCAATCTAAAATAAAACAAACAAACTTTTCTTCTAACTATTTTATTGATGCTTTGTGCTTGACAAGTTTCGTAATCAAAGCAAACGTCACATTCTGATAATCACACGTAAATGAAGTTGCAGCATTTATGCCATTTTTTTTTTTAGCAGCTATAACCTTCCAATGGCCCACCTTTGAAACGTGGCCATTTCTTTATGATGTCATACAAGACGTCACCCGGAGATAGAGTACATTGCGCATCCCGTCCTCCGTGCACCCAGCGGTCTTTAGAAATGTATCCCTGAATAAACAGAAACAAGAGACATGAATCATACCAGAACGGCGATTGTGAAACACTTTTCCAACACAATTTATGTTGCTGACAGAGCCGGAATAAACCATAGACAAGGAATAGTTGGAAAGAGCAACGGTAACATTAAAAGCTTAAACAAGTATATAAGTCGTGACTTATGGGAAAAAAGTGTTGCAAAAACTGTTTTATTATTTTCCTCGTCTCTCGTTTTCCTTTCTATCATTGTGAATCGCGAAGCATATGGCGATAAACAGCCAAATCGGTTAATTTTCTATCCTTGCTAAACTTTGTTAGCTTCAATTTTTCCCGGAAATACGAGGCGAGGCGTATTCTGAAAATAAGTTAAGGTTTGAAAAAAAATGAGTAAAAAAATTTTTTTTCAAGCCAATTTTATTTTTACATAAAAGAGCATACCTTAACTATTTTTCTACGTAGTATCTGCCAATGTTCAAACACTTGTAGCGGGTTACCAGCTTTTCTACTACATGGAAATTTCCCGCCAATGAGACGATAACCACGACTCCACAGCATTCATTTCATCGTCTGATTCAAAGAGCTTGCTTCCTAGATCGCGCTTCATGTCCAGGAGCTAGTGGTAGTCGGACAGCACCAAGTCTAGGCAGTACGGTGGGTGATCGAACTGCTCCCAACGAAACCGTCGAATCATCTTTTGAGTGTCACCAGCAGTATGAGGCCGAGCATTGTCATGGAGCAACACAATTCCTTCACTGAGCATTCCTCTACGTTTGTTTTGAATTGCACGCCCTAGTTTTCTTCGCCGTAGTCGTGGTTATCGTCATTGGCGTGAGGTTTCTATGAAGAAGGCATAGAAAAGCTGGTAACCCGCAACGACAAGTGTTTGAACATTGGCGGAAATTATGTAGAAAAATAGTTTAAGGCATGCCTTCCATCTAAAAATAAAATTATTTATTGATTTATTTTTTAACTCAGCTAATAGATGATGGTATGGACCTAAGTGGATTTTTGTGCAAGAATTTTTCTTATGCTCATATTCTCGTATGAATATAGTGTTAAACACGATTATTTTATTTAATCCTCAAACGCATATAAATGAATATCATACAAGTATAAATAAAACTTCAGTTATATTAATTTTAAAACTTCAGTTATATGAATCATCTTAAAATTTTTCTGTACATATTCATTCGAACTTGTTGGCATCGACAGATATTTGTTAGTTTACGTGTTCAGTCTCTAATTATTAGTATTATTTTTTCGTACTATGCAAATTAATAAACACTGAAATAACAGTAAATGCTTGATTATGTACTGTTACGGGAATCATAAAGTAGGCGTCTGTTAAAATAGTCCAGCAAGTTGCAGAAGCGAATATAACACTTTTATTCTATGAATCGAAGTACAAATATCTCACACAAAAAAATACAGAATTTAATAGAACATGCACTAGCCAATTGTTAATTCACTGCAGACTATTCAAGTCGCAATGTTAATCGTATAGCTCTACTCTCTACATTCACAGCCTGTTTCAACTCACTCTCAGCGAGAGAGGCTCTGGTATTTAAAGATTTCCGAGCAGGTCGTGACGTCGTATCTCTGGATATTTCTCGTAACTTCTTTCCTAATTGAGACACAGCCAAAAAGTCACTACTTTCTAGAACTTTCTTTTGGTTACCAAAGGGACCAAAACGGTTCCTCAAAGTGACCGAAACAGTTTTTCGCCAAGGTCAAGGAATCGCATACTCATTTCACTATCTGGAATGCCTCTTTCCAGCTGGGGATGGACGCGAGACGAAAAACAGGCCTGTCTCGTCTCGCAAAACAGCTGAAAAGCTTTGTCTCGTCTCGCATTAAAGCTGTAAATCTCTGTCTCGTTTAGCACCCATCCCTGTTTCCAGCAACACACATTCACTCAGAAAAACATTATCCAGGAAATCCTAGTACATAATTACGCTGATCCCTGACTTACTCACTCTCTAACAATTCCAGTTGAACCACTAAAAGTAAAACTTTTAGTAGTACCGCTTAATACAAACAGATTAAAAAGTTATCGAAGGATAATATTGAAAATGGTGCACGCTGTATTTACAGTTCTTTTACAGGATCGGACAAAAGAATTGCAATGCAATGCACTCTATATATTAGTTTAAGGCGTGCATTAGACAGTTATCTATTTCAAACAAATCAGAATGGATACACGTTGGTGATAATTTCAAAATAAGGCTTTCCATCCAATATAGTGCATGTAGCATTTATAATTCTTCGCAGAAGCATTCAAAAGAATTCCAATACATTACCGTCAAAAACCATTTACATAGATTAATCTGTTTTAAGCACAATAACAAGCATATAAACGTTTATACAGTTTATTTAGTTATAAGATAGAAATAACATTTACAGTTCTTTAGCAGAGTCTCGCAAAATTACATTTCTAGTGACATACAGATTTTATCTCCAAAATGTCACCTTTAAGGACAATACATCGCCAAATTTTTCGCAAAAAAATCACTTGTGATTGAAAGTAAAACTTAACAATGTGAGCTAAGTTTAAAATAATAATAAAGTGATTGACAAAAAAGTAACTTCGTTGTTCGAAAAAGCGTAAGGTTTTACTTACATTTTCATAGTGACAATCATTACGAATAACTCGAAATAAATTTTTAAAAATTAAGACAGCTGATTTCAAGCACCCCACCCTTTTTACTTTAAAAGAGTGTTTGTTTGGTTTTTATAAACTATAATTTTTTTTATTTTTCCTCAATTATAAATGTCTTCTTTTAACCCTCTCGTCACCGAATTATGAAAAATCAGAGAAAAAAAAATCTGTCTAGCATTTAATGCATCTGAAATACTATTATAAATAATGCAAAAATATTTTTTTCTAATGCCGATTAATATTAGATTTTTCTAATAATAATTTCTGCATTTTCGAAGCCTTTTGTTATGCTAAAATTAATTTAAAAGGATGCATATATTAGGTTGAGGAATAAGAAAAAAACTATACTTACCTTAAAAAGAAAAAAAAAACGGTAAAAAACGCAGCGTCAATATTTTGTGTGAGTTGTTTATGTAATATGAGTTTAATATTTTAATATCAGTTTTGAGATTTCACTATGAGTTTGAGTTTAACGTAAATTTAAAACTGTTTTAAAATGGATCTCCGCAGGAAATAAATGTAAGTACTGTTTATTTGTGTGTCATTGTCATTGTAAATAGGCATTTTGTAAATAGTGTCTTATTCGATGGCTACACCAGCAATTACCGAGTGAGGTGTTACGCCATCTGTATGAACGACTGGCGTTATCACACTCACTCTGTAAGGGACACTATAGGATACTACCTTCAGGAACGGCCTACCTATTTGGTTTAAAGCCTGATTTTAGTTCCTGAAGTGTCCTACTGTCCTGCTGAACCCTAGCCCCAGGCTCAGGTCCAGCAAGCAGCGGTTTCCCTCTTTTTTTTTTTTTTTTTTTTTTTTTAGCACAATTTTTGGATTACAATTGGTAAAATACATCAGTGTTATACAATATAAAAGCAGTTAGTTTACAATGGTTTACAATTGCTCACAATATTGTTCTTAGTAACATTTGACCATAGATACATATATTTAACACGTTCCTTTTTTTTTCTTTTTTTACAATTTTGAAAGTTCAAAAAAAAAGTAAATAAATATCTAAAAGTAAACAATAGGCTTGAGAATGATGAACTTTTAAAGTAATTTTGAAAAATTTAAACATAAATAAATACGTCTAATACTGAAAATTGTGCTTTAGAAAGAAGGTTTTTTTTTTTTTTAATTTTGAAAGCATATATATATATATATATATAAAATAATGTACTGAAAAATAAATTTAGGCTTGGATATAAGAAGTGGTTCTTTTTTTTATAATTCTAACGAAATAAGAGCAGCAACAGAATTTCTATGTCAGGAAATAATGAAAATAAATCCATAATTAAAAAAAAATGTTCTATTTAGAGTTTTCACGTGGTTCTTATCAACTGAAATTCTCGTATTTATTTAATCTGATTCGCTTTCTGGTGTATGGGGTCTTATTTCAATCGGATGAATATACTTGGGTCGATTATTTTGTAGTTCTTCAATCCCTTTTATTATTTTGTTGCATAAGTTTTTATTTTTTAATACATATGCAGCCCACTGCTCATTACCTTGTGAAGGTGATTTTAAAACTCTGTAATGTACAATTAGTGAAATAATGTAATGAATTTCCTTGCATATTGCATTTGCAATGATCGGGGGCAGGCTACGTTTATTTAAAGCATATATTCCGGAAAGGATCCATGATTAGTAAAAGAAAAAGGTTTAGGTTCCTGTGTTCTAAAAGAAAATCCTCTGATGGTTTTTTAAAGTATTGGTAAGTATACCTGGCTGTAACTTCTGTGTCCCGTGATATTTTCCATTTTTCTAATTTGTCCTTTTTTAATATGTATTTTAGATAAGATAGTGGGCTTGGAAGTGAAACGCTTTCTATTTCTTGGAAAGCATTTCACTCTGCAAGGGAAGTGCAATCCCCCTAAAGATCTAACTTCATGCTCCGTACTTAAGTATTTGGAGCATCGAAGATGAGTTGTGCATAAAAGAAACAATGTCAAGGAACATTTGCATAGTCAAAGCACACTCACCCTTTTTATGCCGCACACGATGAGTTTCCGAGCAGCCGCCATCATTCCGTCGCTGGGCCTCGTCTTCATGTAATTGCCAACGAAAGCGATTCCGTATGATTTGGTGTTCCACCCGTAGGTGTGTGCTCCCACTCGACTCCACCCAACTCCTTCGTAAACTCTTCCGTCTCCACCGACGACAAAATTGTATCCGATGTCTCCCCACCCTGTTTTTCAGCAAGCAAAGGAATATATATATATATATATATATATATATAAGAGTAAGAAAATTTGAAACACTTTCAGATTTTAAATACGCACTAAAGTGCTATATAGGAATGTAACGAATATTCGGCCACTATTCGGTATTCGGCCTATTCGGCTGTTTCGCCAAATATTCGGTAGGCCGAATATTAAGTTGGCTGAATATTCGGTCAGCCGAGTACTGAACAGATATTCCGTGCTGTGCCCGGCACAGCCAGCTGCGTCAAAAAAAAGGGGTCTCTAGATCTGTGGCTCGCGATGAACGTTTCGATCGACCGCCCTCTTGCGGGTCGTTAAGTCGAGCGATGGCAACAGCTGCCCTTTTTTCAGCATTGGGAAAGGCTTGCGCCTCAAAGGGTTAAAGGGATTCTAACGCGTTCCCATAGATTCAGAGTGTGGCGTAACGCTTTAAAGACATTAAAAGGAGTGATGGAATTTTTCTTCTTTTTGAAGTAAAACTTCTTTAGGCGCACCTAGAGAGTAACTCAGATTTTTTTTTCTGACGGAAGTAACGCTCACGTGGTTTTGGAAAAGCGGAAGCTGCCTGCGATCGAACCCAACCAGCAGGCGAAAACTACGGTTTAAGAACACGGTGATAGAAAAACATGAACAAATGGAACCTGCAATCGAGCCAAACTAGCGGACGAAAACTACATTTCAAGAGCACGGAAACAGAATAATACTTCGAACAAAACCAGCAGAGGAAAACAAAGGTTTAAGAACACTGCCATAGAAAAAGGCAATAATAGACCCTATGTGCATTCGATACCAACCAACAGAAGAAAACACCAGTTTAGGAACACAGTTAAAGAAAAATACCACAACATAGACATTCTCTCGATTCAAATCCTACGGAAAAGCGTTTTAAGAAAACAGTGAAAGAATAATAGTTCAACACGGGCACTTCCTGGATGCTAACCTAAGGTGACCCTATTTCTAAACAGTATTTTGGGGACAAATCAAGCATTGTCCTGGAATCCAAGGAAAACTTGGGGACACTAGAAAATATCTTTGGGGACTTATTTGAGGACACAACATATTACCATGCTAATAGCTCTTTATATCAATTGTGTATTCTTATTTCTAATAAATGAATGGAAGTATTTATAAATATTTATTTAAACCAGAAATATGAAAGGAAAACCCTGTTGAAATATTGCAATTTATTCATAATTTAATACTTGGCATAGTATTTGTACTTTTTCAGAAGACATTGCTTTTTACATTGGCTCGTTTTGTGATCATTTTTCATGAAACCTTGTACACCCTCTAAAAAAAGTATTCGAATGCAAGAAAAATTTCGTACTTCAATTTCATATTTAAAGCATGGTTGTTCCTGAAAAGTGATTAATCATTAACAAAACTGAAATGGGAAATTGGACTCATAGTCGAATACTTTATTGAATGTCTGTACACGCTACACATACAATGACAACAAATAACGTTTTCAGAGATCGAATTTCATTGTTTCTCTGAGTAGAAGGCGCTTTTAGTTGTTTTATTTTTCTTATTTCTTCAATTTTTTCTGAAAGAAATAAACTAAACGGAAACTTTCAGGGGAAAAAAGTACAAATCTTTAAATTTGGGGACTTTTCGCGTCCCCAAGAACTCAAGGTATTTTTAGGGACAAAGTAAAAAAAAAAATCCATATCTGGGAACTGTCCTTGAATTTCGAAGACGTATGGTCTCCTTTATGCTACCCCGACATCCAGATGGAACAACGGTTTAAGAACGCGGGTATTTAACACCACAAAGAAACAAAAACTGGCTGCAAACGGTTTAAGAACAGAATAAAAGAATAACAAATGGACACTCCGTGGATTCTAACCCAACCTCAAGACGGAGGTGGTTTAACACGGGGATGGAACACCACAAAGAAACGGACCCTGGCTGCAATCAATCCTAAACAATAAACGGAACCTGCAGTTTAAAAACACGAATGCAGAATAATAATTTGAAATCTACCAACAGACGAAATCAACGCTTAAGAACACTGTGATAGAAAAACACACACAAAAAAAAATTGTACACTACCTGCATTCGAACCCAACAAACAGAGGAAAACACCAGTTAAAGAACACAGTTAAAGTATATTACTAGACTATGGACATTCCCCCCATTCAAACCCAACCTCCAGACGGAACAATGGCATAATAAAACAGTTAAAGAATAATACTAGAACATAGACACTTCCTGGATTCTAACCCAATTTCCAGACGGAACAACGGTTTAAGAACACTATGGAACACCACAAAGAAACCAACCCCGGCTGCATACGATTTAAGAACACAGTTAAAGGATAATACATGGACACTCCCTGGATTCTAACCCAACCTCCAGGCGGAACAACGGTTTAAGAACATGAGGATGAACATCACAAAGAAAATGAATCTGGCTGTAACTGAATCCAACGTCAAAGAAGTTTTACTTCAATCGCGCGTAAAGATTACACGCACACACCTTTTTTTTTAAACTAAAGTGCTTTAATCTAACAGTGTCCCTAAAAGTTAATCAACGAAGAAGAATAATCATGATATTCTAACCGAGCAATGTAATAATAGTGTTGGTAGAAAAAGAAACCTGTTCCATTTCCCACCTTAAGAAAAAATTATACTTGATGGCATGACTGATTTAAGAATTACTATAATTCTTTCAATTAATATAGTAAACCGCACAAAAAAAAGTGACTCAACAGCGTACGTTCACTCTACGAGCTGGGAGATTGTACGAGTTTTGAACTCGTCAAGTCTGGATAGATGAGCGTAATTTTCGAGATTTTCTTTAGCTGTAGCATAATATTTTTTTTTTGGTGCTACATTCAATGGCGTTGTCTAGAAACGGCCTGTTTCTTTGAACAAGAGAGAGAGGCGAGAACCAAACATTTCAGCAACAGCAATCTGAAATCGCCTGTTAGGGCAACATTTAAATTTTGTGATATATAAACAGATTGCTTTGCATCACTGTTTTTTGTGATGTGGAAAATGTTCCTTTGCCATTCAAACTGAGTTCATAACCTGCCACAATAGCACGACACCGAAATCCATCGATGTCGTAAAAAACAGAATATTTTGATGTTACAAACAAAATGTTTCTGCAATTAATTCATAGGATATCTCAGTAGCATACATCGATCGCCATTTCCAGTAGGGGCGATCCGGTATTTTAAACCTTATTAATGACTATGTCATTTTATCTCTCAATACCCTTATTGAAAAATGCGTCCCAAAAATGCGACACAAAAGTATGCGACATAATTTTACATGTATTTAAATACTATTCGTTCACAACAGCTTTCATCTATTATTACACTATTTCATAAGCTGTAAAATAAGCTTCACATGTATTTTTCTATCAATAGGTTACACTCCTAAAAATTTCAACATACGGTTACCAGGCGAAATACGCGAAGGATGAGCGATATAATGACAAAAAATATCGTTTTAATATGGCAATAATCAAATTAAAAAATTAGGGAGGGTTCAGGGGGATGTCCCCCTGACGAGGCTCGAACAGCCGAGTTTTTGTTATTAGAGTTAATATGAATGTTTTTAAACAGCTGTTTTTCAATAATTGTTTTGAATTTCCCAAGGGGTCCCAGCCCCCCCCCCCCGACTCCTCCTAACTACACCTCTGAGATGTCTCAAAAGTTGGTTTGCAAACTTCAAGGAAGTGTAAGGCACACCTAAACTACTTGAAATCACATAGCTCTATATGGCGTGCCAAACGTTTTTACTTATTTAACCCTTTGTGCGCGGGTACAGCCAGCTGTCGTCAAAAAGGGTCTCTAGCTCTGTGGCACGCGATGAACGTTTCGATCGTCCACTATCTTGCTGGTCGTTAAGTCGAGCGATGGCAACGGTTGCCTTTTTTCAGGTTGCCTTTCTTCAGTATTGGGCCATCTAACCTGCTGTTCTCGCATGCTTCCATTTTTCAGCCGATGTCAGTGCTGTTCAAAATAATCGTGACACAATTTTTTGACGGGAAATGACGTGCTCAAAAGTAAAGGATTCTCGTGAAGCTATGTCACCTGCAACTATTTTTATAGAAATCCAATCTATTCTTCGTGACTGGCAACAGTCAAAACGTCCGATTTGGGTGTTCCCAGAGCGGGAACACTGCGCGTTAAAGGGTTAATAACAAGTTTAGGAGCAGGGCCAGCCCAAGGGGGGTGCGAATGTAGGCGATCGCCTAAGGCCCCGCGTTTATAGAGGCCCCGCTCCTGGGCCATTTTATTGCTTTCGCATAAGACATGATAGAGAAGAGGCCCCGCTCTTGCGCTTCGCCTGGGGCCCCGCATGCCCCTCGGGCCGCCTCTGTTAGGAGATCTTATTGATACGAAAAAAGGATAAAATTTTCTTGATTTTGTAGGCACACATAACGGATATATTATATATATATATATTTATATCTCGAATAATCAGAGGCGATCTCAAGTTTGTATTGAATTTTTTTTTATTCTAGTCCGAACCTGTTATCCACTACGCACATCTTCATGAAAGCTAAAGCGCTTTCAATATCGAGCCTTAAAGGATGAGCAGTCAAAATAACTTTCGCTTCTGAATGACAGATAACATTTTAATCGCATTGCGTCAGAAGCTTATCATAAGTGCTCTTTTCTTTTTGCAGCGGCCACGGACCTATGAAAATTTTACTTTTCTGGAAAATGAAATAGTAAAGATCGCCTCAAGTAGTTCAGATATTCAATAAACGCATTGGAAGGAGGGCACCTAAACACACAGGCGCCCATAAAAATATTAGATTGGGTGCAATATCTGTACATGTAGGGTAAAATAGTGAGAACAAAAAGTATTTTTCAAAGATGTTCAAGGAAAAGTTCATCCATATTCTTTTTTTCTAGTGTTTAACACCGTGGGTTCGTTTTTAAAGCTGTTCCTATGTCCTGTGACGACGATCGCTTTTAACCCTATAATGCGCAGTGTTCTCGCTCTGGGAACACTGCGCATCAAAGGGTTTAAAGGAGCACCAAACTCTGACGTTTTGACTGTTGCCAGTTACGAAGAATAGATTGGATTTCTATAAAAATAGTTGCGGGTGACAGAGCTCCACGAGAATCCTTTACTTTTTAGCACGTCATTTCCCGTCAAAAAATTGTGTCATGATTATTTTGAACAGCACTGACATCTGCTGAAAAATGGAAGAAGGCGAGAACAGCTGGATAGATGGCCCGATGCCGAAAAAAGGGCAGCCATTGCCATCGCTCGACTTAACGAACAGCAAGAGGGCGGGCGATCGAAACGTTCATCGCGTGCCACAGATCTAGAGACCCTTTTTCTACGCAGCTGGCGGTGTGCCCTTTTTTCAGCATTGGGAAAGGGTTGCGCCTCAAGGGTTAAGGTGGAACACATTTAATGTATTCGCTTTACTCCCTTCGTCGCAAAGATACAGCAGCAGAGATCGCGGGTTTTTTTTTCGTGCCCATATCGTACCTCCCTGGATTAGGTCTTTGAATTCCTTGCTGTGTCATGTTTGCACAAGGCTAGGCCACAAAGGGTCGTTCAAAGATTCGGGCCAGGAAATAATAAGGGCCACAGAAAAAGGCGTTTGTGGATTAAGGCCGATTGACTACACTAGGGACCTAGGCCTATGGGGGGAATGCCCTCCGTGGGGGGACTTTCTAAGAGATGCTACCTAAGCCCGAATTTACGCGAGGTTTCGGAGAAAACCGCGGAAAACTCCGAACGGCTAGGTCGACAGGCACAGCCGGGGTTTGAATCTGGCACCTCCCGCCTTCCAGTTTCGAGAGCAGAACCTCTCAGGCGGTACAGAAAAAGGAAAACTGGCCTTTTGTCTTTGAAACCGAAAGCGAATAATTCATTAATCGTTAAGTAAAATTAGGCTATGCCTACCCCTAACTTTTTTTTCTCGTCTACCTTCCTAAGATTTTCAAAATGTCTTTAAATTGATTTTTATGTGTTCGTGAGTTTTATATATTTTACAGCATTAATTCCATGGATCTATCTTCTTTTTTTCATCCTTTGAGATAGAGCCATATGCGAAAAGAACGTTTTGCCCCCTTCCCATATTTTTTCACGAATTTTGGGAAATGCTTTCTAATCCAACACCTATGTTGAAATAACTCACATACGTGCCAAATTTCGCACTGTTTGCTTCCCTAGTTCTGGTAAAGAAAAATACTGACATATGAAAAAAATGACATTACTAACTTGCCTGTGCCCCCAATAATTTTGTGTAGTTTTGGAAGTGACTCAAAACAGCACGCGATTCCATAAATACTACAAGCTCGATGCTATCATGTACCGGTTTCTTTTTAAAGCAAAATCATTCATCTTTCTAAAGTGAAAGTCAAAATCGCATAACATTCGACGGTTCAGATTTTATGAAGCAAGTAAGAGAGGTCCACGTACGCGGACTTCCGGGGCTGGAGAGGTTTAAATAAGATTCTATGGGAACGTGCTTTATAATCGATACATTATGCCTAATTAATTTTTCTTCCTTCAATTTAAATTAGACTTATAGCTTTTCAGGTTTCGGATACATTACGTTACTGTTCTTTTACTTAGTGCAGGCGCCCCTTCATTACCTTTGCGTTATTGCACGATGCACAACTTGCACAACCACAGAAAGCAGCTCGGTCTGAAATCCCTCTAAATGGTACCGAACCTGGCATATTTGTACCAATTTACATCCATAATAGCAATAAGGTAATGTATAATACGGATAATTAAAAAAAATAATCATACGATTTCAGTACTATAATTTAAATTCTTCCAAAAATGAAATGATTACAAAATAGTTACGGACTAAGAAGAGAAAAATTTATTTTTCATTACAGATAAAAAGTCAAACATTTAAAGATGTGGAAGAGGAGAATGGACTTATATCTTCACAAATATTATAACTTGCGTTTCATCATGCTATACAGTTTATTTTCATAAAAAATTATCGCGAGAACGGACAGGCAATGCGATAGACAAGAGTGACCGAAAATTCTTCCCAATTTAAGGAATATCAATGTCCCTAAATTAAGAAATGAAAAAAAAAGCTAATTATCTGCGGAGTAATTAATTGAGAAAAATCGAAATCAGCATATTATAAGAGTGTAGCATAGTGTAGGAAACAAATGCTAGTGATTGGTTAATAGTTTAAGAAAAAAAATTTAAAAAGATAATGTTATATTTTAGGTAACACAGTAGTAAAAGCTAATGCTAAGAATCAGAGGCACGAGAAAAGTCGTTTTGCATGTAATTTGTAATACATCACAGGTTTTCATTCTTTCTTTAGTTACAGTAAATCATACACTTCGAAAAATTACACTTATGGGCACCCTACTTATGGGCAAGGAGGGGCCATGCCCCCTTGTTGATCCCATATTACCATTATGATTTACGTTCTAGTATCCCGCAGTAGTAGTTCAACAATAAAATCTAGTATCTTTCTGGAGCAGGACCCTTGATTCCCTATCCTCCTCCCCCCTACAAACAATTATATGGGTGTCTATGCTATTACTTGCCAGAGTCAATGAGAACTATAACAAATATTTAATGCCAAGAAATTACTTTTTCTAGAGGGCACAGCGTTTGTCCTAATATTAGAAATTATTTCATTCTTATGCATGATATTACCAACTGTAGTGTTATCATCAGTGTTCGCATTTCTTTTCAGAAGTGCCAAGGGCAAGGGCCGGGATTTTTATCAAAAAGGGCACTTTCTGTTGAGGAAAAGGACAAATTTCCCTACATCTATCTAGATTCTTTCTCTGTAAAGCTATTGTTCTTTTAAAATGGGACTTTCTTTACCTCCTACTAGATATTTCTCTGTGCATTGTATGTTATGCATAGAATTGTTCAACAAAGAACTTAGTACAAAATATTAGTTGTATCTGAAAATTTTACATAAAATTCAAATCTCCATAAAATTCAGTCATTTTTTTAGATAAAACTCAAACAAATAAATTTCCTACAGGTACTGAATTACAAAAAAGTTGTACCTAAGTATAGGACTCCTATTTGTTACATTTTAAATCGAGAATTTTATAGATAATTTTTTTTTCCCGTTCAACAAAAATGGCCACCCTACCCCATTTTTCACGTCTACCCTTCCTTGGAGCATTATACTTGAAATGTTCTGAAATCGATTTTTAGGTATTCTTGAGTGTTGCATTTTACAGCAAGAATTTTATAGATAGCTCATTTCTTCTTTCAGATCACGTAGGATATGGGAAAAGAACGTTTCGGCTCCCTATTTCCCTTTGTACGAAGGCTCTGCAATCGAGCAAGCACCTACGCTAAAAACACACACGTGCCGAATTTCGAATCATTAGCTTCAGTAGTTTTGGTTAGACAAATATATACGTACGAAAAAAGGACAGGTTTTATTTATTTGAACACCTAACGTATTGTTTGCATACAAACCTCGAGAGATGTGATAGTTCTGCATGCTTCTCATCTGAGCAGAGCAATCCTGTTTAGTGTGGCATTCTGGTGTCACAGTATGGTGAACGATAACGTGTGTAACTGGATTGTTTGTCACGGGGTTGTTATTTCCCTTGCGAGAACCCCATTCAGAACGGGAAACGATTTCCACCTCTTGACCTATTAAATAAAAATAAATAATACCTCTTAAAATATGAAAACAAGTGTAAGTTAATCCAATTTTATGCTATTTATTTATTTATTTTAGGTGGGCAAAGATGAAATGCATAGAGGGTGTTTTCACTAATACGAGGGCCATTTTTCCCAAGGCAACTTTCAGCTGGCTGAGCGGCACTGCCAGCTGTCGTCAAAAAAAGGGTCTCTAGATCTGTGGCACGCGATGAACGTTTTGATCGTCCGCCCTCTTGCGGGTCGTTAAGTCGAGCGATGGCAACGGCTGCTCTTTTTTCAGAATTGGGCAATCTATCCAGCTGTTCTCGCATTCTTCTATTTTTCAGCAGATGTCAGTGCTGTTTAAAATTAACCGTGACAATTTTTTTACGATAAA
The DNA here is from genome assembly GCA_038373885.1 of Cheiracanthium punctorium. NCBI lineage: Eukaryota > Metazoa > Arthropoda > Arachnida > Araneae > Cheiracanthiidae > Cheiracanthium > Cheiracanthium punctorium. The sequence goes on along the minus strand of JAWZYV010006905.1, from coordinate 191,862 downwards.
CAGGGGCGTAGCCAAGGGGGGGTTAGGGGGGTTATAACCCCCCATGAGGAATTTTTGCCATACAAAATGTATATTCTTCACTCCCTTGTCACACACATGTATGCATATATGTGAGTTGCAGTAGTCGTAAGCCCCCCCCATGAAAAATTTCTGGCTACGCCCCTGATGGGAAATGACAAGTAAAGGATTCTCGTGTAACTCTGTCACCCGCCACTATTTTGATAGAAATCCAGTCTATTTTTCGTGACTGGCAACAGTCAAAACGTCAGAGTTGGGTGTTCCCAGAGCGGAAACACTGCGCGTTAAAGGGTTAAACCATGACATTATACTGCAAATTGAATACTTATCCACTTTTTAAGATGAAATTCTGAAATTTTGTGCATCGCCTGATTAGTGTAAGGAGCACATTTTACTCATTGAAAACATTTTTATATACAAATTTAAAAGCGTAACTTTTTGAAAATTTACTACAGGATTTTTTTTTAGCGTAAAATTTTTTCCTATCTTATTTTGAACATTTTTTCAATATACATTGTTCACCTATTGCTCACAGATAAAGAATTAAAGCGAGTGACCACCTTTTTGGGACACCCTGCATATAAATGGCAGTACCAAAAAGACTTTAGTATATGAAACTACCTAGAATTAGAGCTACTTTTTGAGCTTTATGCAGCCACATTTCTTGTATTTTTAATAAATTTTACTAAATATTTTTTTGCGAATAAAACATGCTTTATCTAATAATTTCTCATTAAATATGAATTCTCAGTATTTTTAAATAGATCTTTCTATTTGAATATGGACAGTTTAAAATTTATAATTAAAAATGGCGTAGCTAGGGAAAGCAATCCCGATCCCGCACAAAGGTTTGCGGGACTAGTCCCGCGGGATTATTATTAATATATTACGATCCTAATCCCGCGGCATTGACAATGAGAAATAAATTGTTTTTTATTACAATTTCACGCTGCTTTCCGAATCAACCGAAAATTTTTGCATATTTATGTCTCTCATCTAACAATAAACGAATCAATAATTACAAATTTTAATTCAAGCTTTATTTTTTTTTTCATTATCTTCCAATGGAAGTATGGATCCAACATCTAAATCTAAACATCGTCATCTAAATTTTTCGCAAAGTTCCCAATCTCCAAATGAACTGAACTATTTCACGCTAATTTATCTCTTAGCGATAAGTCACGAATTAATTATAAAAAGTTTTCATTTTAGCTTTTAATTTTCTTTTATATAATTCACCCTTTTAATTATTTCACGGAAATTAAATCTAGACTAGGAAATGATTCATTGGATTTGCTCGATTTTGTACATTCTTTTTTCATCAACTAAGAAAATAACATAAATATGTGAACATATCTATGAATTGTATATTTCTTTAACTTCCTCATTTTTAGCAACTAACATAAGACATAATATATACATAAGACATAACATAAGACATAACATAAGACATAATAATATACTTAGTATATTATTCTGAGCATCCATGGTTATATTTTCATATTTCTGTAAGTTATTATAGTAATTATCTCATAAAATTAATTATTAATATTAAATTTAAGCTTCATAGTGCTTAAAATTTTACTTTTTTCTACTTTTCTCTGTTGAAATGAAGTCCCGGCTAAATGAAATGTCAATCCCGCGAGATCAATGAATCTCAATCCCGAAATCCCGCAGGACGAAAAACAGTGAGGGATTGCTTTCTCTAAGCGTAGCCATGTTAGCCACTGGGTGCTAAGAAGTCTGACGACTTTTATGTTAGAAGAAAGTGCTCTTTTAACTATCCGTATGGCAAATAATCTCGCTGCATATCATAATTATTTTAAGTTAAAGACCTGAAAATTCTATGAAAAAATTGCGTTCAGTCTCTCAAATTATATATACAGAGTAATACTACTTTTTAACTGTTATGCTATTTGTTACAAAAACGGGGGTAAACAGTAATATTACGGCAGCAACATATGATGATGAGGATGAATTATAAGATCAGGTGTAAAAGAATTGTGATGTTAAGTCAGGGGCATAACCGTTAAAACACTGTATGAGAATAGTCGATTCACATAATTTTAATGGTAACGATCAACAGTTTGAATACCTTGATGTAAATACAATACAATGAAATATAATTGCGATATGAATTACTTACAAGTTAGAGCACTTGGAACAAGCACAAATAATAAGGCGCATTGTAACACTGCCTTTGCTTTTCTGAAATTAAAGAAAAATACGTTTGTGATATATGTAACATATGCTTGTCCTGTAATAAAGGATACTTAAAAAAGAACAACATTTATGATTTTCATGCAAATGTTGTTATTAACTTATTTATTTCTAATACATTGCAAATTCGTTAAGAAATTGAGCGAATACAGTGAAAGAAAAAAGGCTATGATATTCAAACAATCACCACTTCAAATCAAAAAAAATGTCTCATGTACGACTTAAATTGACATTGACAAAAGTCTACAAACTTGAAAGAGGAAGAAATATTGTTAAAAAAAACAAAAAAAAAAAAAAAAAAAAAAAAAACGGTTATCAAGTACGACTTAATCTATTTCAATAAATGCAAGCACTGAATTCACTGAAAAAATAACGCAGTCAATCGAAAAAGTTAATTAAACAAGAAAACGAAAGCTACTTAGATATATGCTAAACTCAATAAATAAATAAATAATAAAAAAATTAAAAATTAAAGAGCATTCAACATTCAAAAATTAAAATATGTACGGAGGTACAAGCAAAATGCCCCGGGAAAACAATGTGAAGCTTTCATTTCAAGATTTAAGTATAAACTGAATTTCAAAATAAAAAATTTTAATTTAGTTTCCAGTAGCATAAATAGGCTATTAGGAAATAATAGCCATATCTGAATAATAAAAACTCACTGGAATGTACAAAAACTTTAAATCAACAACTTAAAATAAAAATCTGAAAGTGAATAATTCTAAAAATTCATCAACCAACAAGGAAATAATTTTTTAAAATAAATCATTAAAATGTTTAAAGTGCACAACATTTTTAGTACTTAAAAAAAATTAATAGAAAAAAACTTTATTGATAGATCAAAATTTCTAGATTTTTGCCGCCCTATATTAATGGAGGAACTTGTTACAATTTGCTCTTAAAGTAAAGAAATTGCATAATTTTGTATTATTTAATGTACGTTTGGATGATTTCTCACACATAACCCTAGTAGCACAACTGGTTCAAAAAACGTTCAAATTACGTTGGAAACACGTTTTATGACGTTAAAAAACGTGTTTTAAACGTCTTTTGGACTTGCTACTAGGGAAGGGGACAAAACTTTACAATGCTCGAAGAAATGCCAGGCCTATTTCTCCTTTATAGAAAAAGTAAACAAAAAGTAAGTATGAGAAAAATTGATATGGAACGTCCAATAAAGTTCAGTTTTTGCTGTTTTTCTTGAATTTTTTTTTTTTTTATCCTTCGGAACAACAATATTTTCGTTTGTTTCCATTTTCTTTTTAATTTATCTTTTGTATTCTTTTTCATTTATCTGAATTCGTTAATATTTAATTAGTGAACTTTTCTGCCTGTCAAAATATGCACTTTGTCTCGCAACGGCCCAGTCGCTAAGCTCCGTTCCCGTAAGAAAACTTAAAGTGAAGCAGCATCGGTTTGGCCAGTGCTTGGGAAGATGGGCTTCTGTGGGACTGCGTAGCTGGTGCACCCAAAATAAGTTCGCGGCTCCTATGTTCTCCATATTCAAATGATACCTCTGGGGGTGCCGATATCAGGTAATAGGTCTCTCATCTGGAATTGGTTTAGAGTCAGGAGACCACTCAGGGGTAACTTTGGTCTGTCTAATTTAGGCGCTCCCATAGTGAAATGAAACATCTGCCTCCGGAAGAAAAAAAAAGCGCTCATTTTTATTTTGTTCTATTATTTTACTCTATGTGCTTTAAAGAAATTTATTTTAATTTATCGATCCAGTTTTTAAGAATAAAGTTGCTGGTCGCATAAAATGGAAGGATGATAGAATTTGAGACTAGACAATTGATTTTAAACTTCTGTTCGAATCAGGATAAAATAGAACTCTATATCTGAAATTAAAACAAATTTCCTTACCTCCACATCTCACTGCCTTCAACGTTTAACGTTATGAAACCGCTGCTCAATTTAAAATAAGATGTCTGTTCTAAAGTCAAAAGGAGTACAAGAGCTGTTAGATTTATCGACTTATATCTATTGTCCCATATTAGTCCAGATATTGATAAAAGACATTTTTGTTTCTAGAAACATAAAGAGTTATCTAAACTGTTTTTCCCCAAACACTAAAAAATGCATGAAGACATAACAGAAGCTTTGAAATAAATTTGATATCGCAAGTGACAACGTGTTTATCGGGTTGAAAAAAAATGTTTTTTCCCCCTCATAAATAACAGGGAAATCCAGAATTTCTTCACCCTTGTGAAAGGTACTTTTACGCAAGCAAAACTTTAAGCCACTCAAATATGAGATTTAGATATAATTCGAGGTACAACTGTTTTAGCATAAGAACGTGCACCGTGCCATTTGCAAACAAAAAAAAATTAATTAATTAATTAAAGTAATAAAATTCCATTCACAAATTTAGCGCAAAACAGTCTACCAATATTAGTAGAAAAATGTAGAGTACCACTGAACTTGTCTTCAAGGACATTTTATCGGACAGTCGTGCCTCTATACAGCACCTCTCTCACTGGATGACTGTTGGGGATATGACGAGCCTACATATACTAGAACTTATGAATCAGCTTGCTAAAAGATACTCTACACACTTGCAATGGGTCCCCTCTCATGTTGGACTGAATGGTAATGAGATGACCGATAGTTTGGCCAAGGCTTCCTCTGCTGATGGCCTGCATGACAACGCTCAATTAACTTTTTCAGAAATTTCCTCAATCAAAAGGAAGGAATTAAGTACATTTTGGAGAGTTCCTCCTGCTCACCCATGGTACTTTGGCAAAAGACCTCGTTGATGCCGCGCGCCCAATATATCGAAAAAACAGCAGACGGCTCTCTCACGCTTTTCAACAGGGCGAGAGGCTCTTTTCGGAGTGTCATTGGTGTGGGACTGTTCAAGCCTCCCCCGATCCTATTCTTAATTGTTTAAATTTTACCGTTTTTGACATTTTAAAGGACCCGATTTTATTTTTGGACCTTCTGGACATTTTTGGTTTTATGGAGATGTTGTAGCTTTGCAATTAGAAACAACAACAAAAGATATACAGATTTTTTTTTCTCTCATTTTTCTCATAATTCGGTGACGAGAGGATTAGAAAGGCCTTTTGACTCAAATGAAATGTCCGGTTAATGGTTGAACACGCTTTTATAAGAAATAATACCACTATTATTAAAAGTTATATTAATAAGGATGTATCAAAAGTACTATTGAAGTTATTGGAGTTAAGGATATTAGGAAGTTCTATCGGAAAAGACAGAATGCGAAGGAAAAGTCACTCGCTAAATTGTGGGATATGCGTATGACTCTCTTAAACACAGATGTATCTGTTATCTTGTTGTAGACCCTGTAAAAGAACTTTAAATATTATTTGCATACTTTACATAGAGATTAAGCTGTTATGAAAGTCTACATATTTGTTGTACTGTGCTTGAAATGAATTAATGCTGGCTATAAACTGTCATAGACCGTAGTAGGTAGGAATTACTTTGAGTGCTCCTGTAGAAGAACTGTAAGTTTTGCTTACACTATTTTCTATGGAGAACATTATTTTGTAGTCCTCAACAATTCTGTTTTGTTTCAAATAGCCAAATATCGCAAAAATACACTTTAAACAATGGCTGCCCATAATGCAATTCTTTGGGGTGATCCTCCAAAAGAGCTATAAATGTCACGTACGCCATTTTCAATAGCGTGCATTGCTCAGTAAGCAGATATAACGTAGATAACTTTCGTAGGCAACCGAAGCATATTTAACGGCAGTTAGAACACGGACGGGCAGGCAGCAAACCAAAATCAATAACATTGAGTTATTGAGTGTTAAAATTCTAAAAAACTAAAAGGCTCTTCAACCGAGCCCTCCTGCACTGCGGGGGGCCAACGCCACTGGAGAAATTAAATGCTGCAAGAAGAAACTTCGAAAGAGTTTTCGCTCAATAAAAAGGCCAATCATTGACGTAACTGCTGCATTGTTCCTTTGAAAACTGTACTTTTGTGCTTATGTTTTTTTTTTTTTTCAACAGATACATCAATCCATTTCAAATAATCGACTTCCACTGTGGAGCCCAATCAAAACAGAAATTCGATGCTTCGTTGCCAAGGCGACTTCTCTATCAGCACTTGTTGCACGCACTGCCAGGCACTATCTATCACGTCACCTCTTTTATAAAGCTGTCCGTGCAATGAAGTGCGCCATTTATTTCTGAGTTTTATGCGACACAAAGATAGAAAAAAAGTTAAGTGACCGTTGCCTGGCAAATTTAAAAGAAAATAGAATCCTTCGTTGGTTTTTTTTCTTTTTTTTTTATATCGAATCTTCGATTTTCGTCGATTAAATGCGAAAGGTGATGCATACATTGAATCAAACATAATACTTTCTGCTTTTCAAGAAACGTTTAGAACATGAACCAGAAAGTATAATGATGCCTCAGCATGGCGCAGTGATTATGTCTCTGGAAATGGTAGACAGGCGAAGTGTGAAGGTCCCGGGTTCGTATCCCATCGCGCATCCATCGACCTAACCGTTCGGAGTTTTCCTAGGTTTTCTCCGAAACGTAGAGTAAATACGGGTTAGGACCCCCACGGAAGGCACCCCTCCCCCCTTGTGTCGTCCTTCTGACAAGGATTTATAAGCGGGCTTCCAGCGAAGCGCACACATCCGATATACATGTTCACAACAACAACAAAGTATAATTATGTCAAAGAACTATAAAAGCTCTACTCACCATTTTGATGCTGAACATTATTTTATAAACCTGAAAAATGTATTAATTTTACTTCATTACGAATAATACTAATCCAGGCAGCACACGTTTTTTGAAAGTCTAGTCAGGCGCATAGAAAGTTCATTAATGTTCTCAGATGATCAATACCCTAACAGCATAACTAGTTCACAAGAACGTTCAAAAAACTGTCCGCTTCTGTTCTCGGAGACCGGAAGGGAATTACGCGATCGGAGGAAATTTCCTGTGCTGTAGTCACCCGCAAAATAGTGCGCTTGCTATAAGCGTATTTAATAACAGTTGGGAGTGGGGGAGTAAAACTCGCGTTTTAAATTCACAAAATCTAGAAGTGTACATAATATTTTTTAACATTTAATTTTTTAATAAGTTTATTTTTTAAATTTTTTCTTTGGGGGTTCACGTGCTCATCTGCTCAAATGGAGGAGCTGCCACTGCCTGCAATACAATTTTAATTTCTTTGTTGACAGAGCATCCCAGGCAGCACACGCAGATTCTCTGTACCACTATTAAAGTACAGGGAACGTTTTCGGAACGTTAATAGACGCTCACAGAGAACCTGTGATTGCTACCTGGGATGTTACTCAAAATAATCGTATCTCGAATCAGTATTTCCCACTGAAATGACCGAGATGTGGTTATCGTTTAACAGACCCAAATAAACCCTCCTAATGAACACTTTCCAATAAGGATGAAAAGTGTTATTATGCATAACAAGGTGAAAAAGTGTTATTTCGGTTTGTTCTTCCGTGCTCTAACAGCCTTAAATATGCATCGATTTCTACGAAATTTACGTATGTTATTCCTATGTACAAGATCCTGTACCCTACTGAAAGTGGCGTATGTAGCATTTATAGTTCTTTTACAGGAACACCCGAACGAATTCCAGGGAATTACGTTCTATGGGTAATTATTCTTTAACCCTTTGAGCTGCAACCCTTTCCCAATGCTGATAAAAGGGCAGCCGTTGCCATCGCTCGACTTAACTGCCAGCAAGAGGGCGGACGATCGAAACGTTCATCGCGTGCCACAGATCTAGACACCCTTTTTTGACGACAGCTGGCTGTGCGGCACAGCCACTTTTGAAAAAAAAAAAAAAGAGCGTGTTTACGGAGTACACGTGTCAGAAGTGAAACTTCTTTGGAGAGATTGATTAAAATCTGTTCGATTGTCAAATATATAGTCAGAGATAAAAATTAAAGACTAAAATTAAAGATAACATTTTAAAACAGATCAAAAGTGAGATCTTGTAGTCAAAGGATTGAGGCATAGTATTAAAAAGATTAAAAAAAATTAATGTAAAAATATTTTACAAGTTCGTTTGGTTAATTTTTTAGCATTAAAATAAAATTTGAAAATAGTAAATAAAATATTAAATATACTAAGCATTAGACAAAGTCATTAGAAAAACATAAAAATCATTTAATATGCATAGATTTTAAATTTTAAATTACAATGAGGATGTATACAAAAAGAATATACAGAATATTACTTACTTGGATGTCGATTTTTGTGAATAATAGTTTGTTAATTACAATAAATATAAATCAGTTTCAAAATACTGGAGATTCTGATCAAAATATAACATTGATAATTGACTTTACCATCTGTAAGTCAGCGCTTCAGCATTTTCGTCTCCGAGTGCACAATGTGTGTTGACATTCAGCGCATGCGTACACTTTCTTAAGAACGAATGTAGCACAAAGAGGAGAAAGAAAACTCTCTGCAGCAAGAGTATAGCATGCTTACTATTTTTGTCTCTTTCTCTCTGGCGATCTATCCGGTAGCTCTCTCCGTCTGTTAAAATACAAAATCGTTCCAGACTCATCATGACGCTATTGCCGTTTCGCGACCTTGAAATTTCACTCTCAACGCGCCTAAAGAAGTTTCACTTCAAAAAATATTGTGTGTAAAATTCTCGCTTTAAAATTTCACAAATAGGAGCCCCATACTTCGGCACAGCTTATTTGTAATTCAATACTTGCTGAAAATTTATTTGTTTGAGTTTTATGTAAGAAAAGGATATTATTTACCGATACACCTATTACATAAAACAGAATAGAAAACATCAAATGTCAACAGAACATTAGTGACAGTTTTATAGTTATTTCTGTTGTCCTCAAGTCATCTTGTCATCTTGTCAAGTACAAACGAGCGAAGTGACCGTGCATCCAGAAGTTGGATGAATCCTACTGTTCAGGTATATATATATATATACAGGGGCGTAGCCAGAAATTTTTCATGGGGGGGGTTACGACTACTACAACTCATATATATGTATACGTGTGTGTGATAATGTAGTGAAGAATATACATTTTGTATGGCAAAAAAAATCCTCATGGGGGGGAGGGTTATGACCCCCCTAACCCCCCTTGGCAACGCCTCTGTATCTATCTAGCTATCTATCTATCTATATATATATATATATTAAACTCTGGTTGAAAAGTGTTTATGATATCCGTTTGCTTGTTAATCATTCTTTAATGCTTATTTTAGAGATATTCTCTGTTTAAAACAAACCAAAATTAATGTATGTTACTAAGGATCACATAATAATGCTGCCCAATCGAAAATAGTGTACGTAGTTTTTATAGTTCTTTCTACAGGAACATTCAAAGTAATTCCAATACATTACGATCTATGACAGTTTAGCGACATACATTCATTTGAATCACAATACAATAACTATGTAAACGTTTATGCCAGCTTACTCTTCATTTAAAGAAAGGAGATAAGATTTGAAGTTCTTTTACAGGGTCCCGAAAAATTACATTATACTCGCAACATACTGTGATATACCGCTTTTTTTTAGGTTAGCCCAAAATTTCGATTAGTTTGACGAAGACACGTAGAAAAATTACACACACACACCCAAAAAAAGAAAAAAAAAAAAATAGGTCTGCCGTGTTGGATAGGGTTACGTAATCGATGCTTTTGACATACTTTTTTCTGTTTTTCTTTTTCTCTCTAAAAGTACTATTATATTAAAATCAGTAAAAACTCTGTACTCTACTTTAATTGACTTTAAGCAATGATGTTAACAAATATTTAAAGTAAGGCATTACAATAGTAAAATGTACTTTAGGTAGTAATGAAACTTTCGAAACAAATCGTAAAGAATTAATTTTTAAGTCACTTTACTAGTTTCTAAAAGATTGTCAAGAAATTTAATCGAATTTAATCCTCATATAATAATGGAGGACCACAGACGTATATAATGGGGAGGGGGGGTGTTAGGGAGGTCTGGACACCCCTCTCAGTTTACGCACAAACACTAATTATAGTAATTTGTTTTTGTTAAGCGCTAAACTTAAAATTCAGAAAATTAATATGATTTTTTAAAATGTAATATAAAGTTTAAAATACCATTTTTAAAAATATAAACTTTAAAAGATATAAAGTTTATATATTATTATATTCACCGTTTGAATTCATCGCTCAAAATAGTATACAGTAAAAAAGATTTAAATTTTATATAACTTTTGAAAACTTTAACAGTACATTTTTAAAAAATCATATTAATTTTGTAAATTCTATTATTCAGTACTTAACAAACATCATTTATTATAAAGAATTTAAAAATGTTTAGTGCTATTGAAAACTTTTTCCCAGATATTTATAGTAAAATTTACTGCCAATCGAACTTTATACTAAGAATGGACTCCGCGTTACCCCACCCACAAGAAAGCTATAGCTACGTCCGTGTGTAGGACTATTTTATATAGTAGTATTTATATATAGTAAAAAAAAAAAATTGCTGGGAAAACTACTGGTCATTTTGATTGCACGTAACAGCCATACTGCCGAAAGAGCCATTATCAAAATAACTATTGATTAACAACCGTTACTTTAGTTACTGTTAACTATCATTATTCTTACTGTTGGCAGACAAAACGAATGAGATTTCTAAATAAAGAGATACAAATTAAAACACGAAAAATGTATCACGCCATTTACGTTAGACATGGAATGCTTCCAAACATAAGTGCTTTATTTGTTATAACTTTTTACAGGACGCTTGAAAGTGTATAGGAAAAAAAAAAAAAAACATTGAATAGCTTTTGAACGGGAAAAAATTTCTGTTTCAAAATTTTAAGATTTATACGCGAGAATAAAGAAAATTAAAAGAGGAGTTTATCAAAATCTTTGCAACATGAGGAGTTAACGAAACAAAGTCTATTCGAAATTCGCGATAACCTACTTGAGGTGGTTCTGTTGGCTGAAAATCGGCCACATCACTTTGGCAATCGCTCTTTTCATCTTTTCTATGGTTTTTAGTCTATCTCTGAAGACTGAATTGTTTTTGTGGGGCTGTGTCAAGTGCTGATAAGTGAGACAAAAAAAGTCCATCGCGCTATTAAGTTGTTGAACCAAGTGTGCAATTGATGTGGATGGCTCTTATTCCATTTTTGTTTCGGCATAGTTGATATTTCCGGGAGTCTTTTCTGTTATTTGTCATCAGTCACTGAATCTATTCATTCAAAGATGGTAATTGATGCTCTAACATGCTTGACTATGGCTTTGGCTTATTGTTAAATGCACCAGACTACTTGGCAAGTGTCTTAGCTCTAGCAGGTCTCCAGAAACAAAAGTAAAATGTTTTGCCCAAAAAGGCGGTTCTTCGAAGGAATATCAGTACATTTTTGGCCGTAAATAACTCTCTTTTGAGTCCCTGCACAAGCTTTCGCAGTTTCACGCGGGTGCATTTCAGATTTTCGTCAATGTGTTGCGTCCACAGTGGCGGATTAATGAAAGTTTGTCGGGGGGGGCGATCGCCCCCTCCGCCACCCCTTTAATCCGCCCTTGTGCGTCCAAATGCTAGTTTTGAATTAATTTTCATAGACAACACTTCTAGAAATATGTAAGGGGTAATTAAGGTGAAGTCGCCATATATAAGGATGTTGTCCTTAGTAGAGACCAAGTTTGAAATGATAAGATAATGAAAGAATACACCAGGATTTTCAATCTTTTAATTCCTTTCCAAGTATGTAGATGATTGAGAAATTTAATGCTAACTAAACTCATTTAGAAGTGACATGTTCCCTCGTAAATACGGGTAAGACGCCTCCAAGTTATGAGGTAAGGTGCAAACCACAATAAATAAGAAAAACGAGGCAAACAATCGGAACATTATTTGTGAATTAACAGTAACTATGGAGAAACAAGCAAATCTGTAAACGTAATTAATTTTCTTTTTTTCTTTTCAAGAATACTTCGCTGAAACTAATAAGGATACATGTTTGAAAATCAGCCTGTTACAACACTTCCTTCTGTACAAATGACCCCTATTGCAATCTTCGTGCAACTGTTTCTTGCATTGGATGAACTGATTCCAATCACACTCGAGACATTTTTTTAGCATAAAAGTATCCTTTACAGACTGGAAATGAATGAATAAGTCAAAGTAATCTATAGAGAAACAAGCTCGACTGAAAAATATCGTACCGGTGAACAAATATTACATAATATGTTGTTTCACGCGTTCTCTCACTCATGTAAAACCTTCATATCTGTTAGAGCAGCTGTCGCCATAGTAAAAAGAAATTGTCTCCTAAACTTTCCGTACGTCAGTCATAAAAAAACAGATTCAGTGAGATATTGTACCTGTATTTTTTAAATACTTATTTTCCGTAATTTTTTTTCTTTAAATTCCGTGAAGGAAAAGTAAGATTATACTTTAAAGAACGCCCATCGATTATAAAACATTTTCCGACATAATCATCTTTTTTTATGTATATATTTGCGAAGCAGACAAACAAAGTAAACCGATTTGTTGTTTCTACTGTTGCTGTTGTTCAATTCAACAAAATTTTATCTATATTGTTGATAATATTTTAATTGAGTAATTTTTTAGAGCAAAACTTTTCTTGATTTAACAAAAGGCTATATGTGGATCGATTAAAGTTTTGATTAATTCCTGAAAATATTTTGTTCAACTAAATTTTTGTTGATTTAACAAAACATTTTTTATTTGGAAGGGGGGTAGAGGAAAAGTAGGGGTTGAAATAAAAACGAAAATGTCATTTAAGTACGTCATTTAAATACAGGAGATTGAGATGAAAGTTCTTTTATGTTTTCTTGTAAAACACAAGTTAATGCTGCACACACCACATTGAATAAAGAGTAGAATATCTATAAATTAATGAAACGGATAAACGGATTCTCACACGGTGTTAATCAACCTACATTACTTGTCTTGTAAATTTTTAAAGCACATGTAACTTAAATACAATAGTATCGGAATGGCTTATCATTTTTTTTTTTTTTCGGTTAGCAGAGCAGATAAGAATTCCGCTATCAGTAAAGAAAAGAGAATGCTTAGTAAATTGGGTGATATTATTTCTGTTTATTGTTGGGTATACGTGCATCATCTGTAATTAGGTAACTCAGGCGTATATAATGCAAGTACAAAATTGTAAAACAGAAATCCGCATTATTTATTTATTCGATTATTATCAAGTTCATTTAATATTGGTTAAAATTTGTATTTATAATTTTAAGCCTATAGACAGAGTGAGATAAACAGGAAAACCAGGGGAGTAGGTAGGAATGGGTCACTTTTAACACAAAAATTTTTCTTACAATCTATTTCCTACTTGTACAAATTTGAAAGTTTCAAAATAACATCTTGAAGCATTTTAACTTATTTAAAAAATATGGATTTTATGGTAATTGTTAAAATTAGTTAAATAGGCAAATTAAAATAGTAAGAAAATGTCTCATTCCTCCCTTACGTAAGGGAGGAATGGGACATGCTTTTAAAAGTTGAAGTTCCTGCAGAAATTTTCATAAATATTTGGAAAAAGGACTGTGTATAATTTATATTCCCAAGGTTTATTTCATATTATACCATGCATTTATCTAACATAGTGTCCGACTCAAATGAAAAATATGCCTGCGCACGACTAGTTTCGTCAACCGTCTTAGGTGGATGCAGTTTTTCAGTGACCTATTTGTTCTTTATCAATGATAGAACAGCTTTTTTCTTGTGGGGAGATAAAATTTCAATTTTTTTTCTCACTATTCTTCCTCCATAAGTGTCCCATTCCTCCCTTTATACAACATGTCAATAAAATAAATTATTCCTAAAAGCATGCTGCAGATAGGCTTAATTAAAGTGCTAAATCATAAAAGATGCGTTCTTAGGTCTGCGAAACATTAAGAAGAATTTTGTTAGTTACAATAAGTGAGATTGAAAACTTGCATCGAACGTACAAGAAGTTATTTAATTTTGGTGTTGGAAACAGCTTTTTTTGTCGCATATACTCACATAAATTTGTAAGTGAAATGATTTATATTAATAACTATGATGTTATGTCTACTAAACCTGTCGTAAAAATCAAAAATTAAAAACAATGTACCCTCTAGGCATAATGGATGATGCCCTATCCCTCCCGCTGTCCCACCCCTCCGTACTCTCCCCATAATCACACCTAACTCCTGAATTGTGCTCCATTTTCTTACCTGCGCACATATGAAATATGTTATGTAAAAATATTGTGAAAACTTTTATATAAAATTCCATAAAATCAAATTACAATTCGTCAACTGACTGGCATTCTCGCATGTCACACAGCGATGATCTAACGATCCATGCAATGTGATTTTAACATATGCAGTGGTTACAAATTTAATCAGATTACTGAATGCAGTCGACGCTTGTTTTTGCAAACCTGTAGGGACAATAGTTCGTAAAATAGAAAATTCGTAAAATTGTCTATATGGAAGTGTATTCCGGACCACTCACCAGTTCGTAAAATCGCAAATGTTTCTTAAAAAAAAAAAAAAAAAAAGAGGTTCGTATAAACGAACGTGGACTGTATGATTCCATTTTTACTTCCCTAAGAAGCAGGAATTTACGACGCGTTTTATTTTTCTCCCTAGCTATCGCCTGTAGCCCTAATCTACGGGTTATATCCATTTAATCAGTGAAAAAGCACATCACATTAGACATTCATTGATAAAAATTCACTCAATTCGCCTTATTGTTTCGAATGTTTTAATCTTGCGATCCCCTTGCTTTTTCATTCGAGCTTACGTCTTTCCATTTCTTACTTTCCAAGGGGACTCTCAAAACTATTTCTAATATGTTAAAATTTCCATATCGTGATTCTGTATCGAAAATTAACCCAAGAGTAGCCTTAAGAATCACATTTCTTTGTGAATGTTAAATAATGTACTACATACACTACCGGGTGATTCAAAATAGATGTTAAGGCGACTATTTTTTAAACTGTAAGGGATCGAAACATACTTCCCATTAGAAAAGTTCATCCAACTAAGAGTAGCTTTCAGATAGGGCATTTTTTTACTGGGGGTTGTATACAATACATATAAAAATACGAAATGTAATTTTATTACGGTCACTCCTTTGGTACCCTTTATATTTAGAAGAATGTAGCTCTTCACCTAAGAAAATGAATAAAACAAATCCGGTGTCTCTAAGTGAAATAGTTTCCGAAAAAATTAATTTTGAAAAGGATGACTTATACCACTTTACTTACTGTGTTGGCGTTAGTTGTCTGACGAAAAAATCTTTACTTTAGGGGATCCACTATGAGTTGATAAAAGATAAATAAAGATTCCATTGTTGGGAAAAAGCAATTAAATGCTTTCAAATGTGTGAAATGAATAGGTAGAGTTTTACATAAAATGATCGGTACTGCTTTAAGAATTGAGAGATAAAGTAGCCTTTTAGAGGGTCATCCACTCATTACACCACTCTTCTAGAGAAGGAATTTTAAAGCGTAAAAGAGAATGGCAAAATAATGGTGTAGGTTACTATGGTGTGGTAACTTTAGTCACCCGATAGACACAAGTGTCAACTGTGTCTATCGGGTGACTATTATCATAAATGAACGTCAGTTGAAAAGTCATTACACTTTTCTCACTTTGGAGACATCCCCTTATTGCTTGGCAACACATGCCAAAATTTTCAAATGGATCTATCTCGAAAACTATTCCACGTAGAGACACGGGATTTGTTTGATTCATTTACTTAGGCAAAGAGAAACATTCTTCTCAGTATAAAGGATAGGAAAGGAGGGACCGTATAAAAATTAAATTTCGTATTTTAATAGGTATACAACCCCCAGTCAGAAAAATGCCCTATCTGAAAGCTACTCTTCATTGGAGGAAGTTTTCTAATTGGAAGTATGTTTCGATCCCTTACGGTTTCAAAAATAATCCCCTTAACATCAATTTTGAATCACGCGGTATAGTCAGTGAGAAAACGTAACTAGATGCAGAATGTACTACAGCTGTTTAAAAGAAATGACTTTTTTTTTCTATCAATAGCTATTTAATTGTACGAAAATGCAATTAATATTAAGAAAATAAAATAAAATGGTGAGACTAATGATTTAATTAATCTGATTTATACTTTTTCAGAGTAATTACCATTAAACTAACTAACACATTTCGTTTAAACTTCTACAAAAACGACGCTCCCCAACTTTTTCTCCTTAGAACTACACCACTGATGTGAAGTGAAAACAACTGCATACTTTTTTGCGCCTTTTCCATGAAAAACCTGAGAGTTAGTTCGTGATCTGCGACTTCTTTCCTTTAATCACTCGAGTGAAATGAATAATGTGTCATTTACCCCCGTGTAACGTTAAAAAAACGAGGATTTATCTCCCCCCATTCTTTCACTGCGCCGAAATTTAATTGTTCAAAAAAAGATTGTTTTTCACATTCCTGGATTTCGGGCATTTTACGTGACTTGTGTCGTGATGATAGCAGCTTTTCGTTGTGGGAAAATTTAACACGGAACATGCTCTGTAAGAAATTGGGTTGAGTGAATGGAGACTGGATCCCATTAGAGTAGGGAAATCATGGTGGGGCAGATGCATAAGCGTAAAGTTTTCAAAATTATTTGGGGGGGCCGGGCCCCACAACCACATATATTCACGTCAGTGGAGTAGCCAGGGGGGGGGTTAGGGGGTTATACCCCCCCAAAAGGAATTTTTTGCCATACAAAATGTATATTCCTCACTTCCTTATCATACACCAGTACCGTATACATATATGTGAGTTGCAGAAGTCGTACCCCACCCCCTTCCCCATGAAAAATTTCTCGCTACGCCACTGATTCACGTACATATAACTTACTCTTAACTGCCAACTAGTACGGAATAGAATTAACCACTTTTTCTACATGATTTTTCGGCTTAAAATATAGCAAAATGTTTGTGCTGCGCGCTCGAGCTGGTTACTATTTTGAAAAAAATAATTAAAAAATAGACTGTTTACAAAAAGTGGTTAATTATATTCCGTAGTAGTTGGCAGCTACGACTTACTATGTATAAGTGTCAATTATTGGAGGCGCCCATAAAGTGGCTCTATGGGTCCATAGAATTCTACACCTATGTAAGGTAAGTATCCATGTTAGTATCTTTCTGCCATGTTATAAGTTAAAAATAGAAGCAAAGAAAAAAATCCAATAGGAAAAAAAAAACATTTTCGATGAGATAGTGCATTTTAGACACATCTGAACTTTTCTTCATTACATACTTTACATTGCATAATCTGATTTTAATGAACCAGAGCCTGGCGAGGGCAGCTTATTAGTAACATTGTGTGTTACAGGGCGTCACAATGAATACTAAATCATGATTGAAACCAAAAGAAGAAAATTTTTAAAAGTACAAGTAGAGGTTTTTTTAATGGTTTTTTTTAAAGGTTTTGTAAATGGCGTAAAATACTTTTTTTTATGTCAGTATAAATTAGTTTTCTGTATTGAGTGGTAAATTATTGGGTGGGCTCAACCCCTATTCACAATTTATTGGGGGGGCTCGAGCCCCACGGGCCCATATAACTCTACGCCTATGGGAAGATGTATTGCGCCAACAGTTGCCCCAAGTAT
This sequence comes from Cheiracanthium punctorium, assembly GCA_038373885.1. NCBI lineage: Eukaryota > Metazoa > Arthropoda > Arachnida > Araneae > Cheiracanthiidae > Cheiracanthium > Cheiracanthium punctorium. The sequence goes on along the minus strand of JAWZYV010006905.1, from coordinate 174,053 downwards.
AAAAATCCATATATACAGGGTGTCCGAAAAAGGTGATAACAAGCTTTCATTCTTTATCTATTAGAGATAAGGGTGTAATGCAAATTGAATAAGATGTTCAGAATAAGTAAGGAGAAAAGACTACTTGCATAAAAATTTCCTCTCGTTCATTTTCAAAAAGTGATACTTTTTAAATTTGTACGAAAATAATTCCCGGTCAGTAAAATGGAGCCCTATACAATAATTGGGGTGATGCAGAAAATTTCAGACTATTATCATAAAACAGCTCAGAGACGTCTTTAAACAAAGATAGTCAGAGGCTATACATAAATTTGAATGTCAATGTTCACTGCTTGAGTGAAAAAAAAAAAAAAAATATATATATATATTTTCTTTCGTCATTTCTGCACGACCCATGAAACGCAATCAGCCGACGTTATTTTTTTCCCTTCGAGAGCCATTGAAAGTGGTTAAAGGTAGCATACATTTAGCTTCATACCATGAACACTTTTTATTATATAATTCTCAAATTTTGTTCATCATCTAATTAGCGAATGGGGCATATTTCACTAACTTTTTTTTCTTTTTTTTTTTTAAGGGAATCGTATACAAATTTAAAAGTGACTTTTTTAAAATGAACGAGAGAAATTTTTATCTTAAAGTGGTGAACATTTTTTAGATTTACATTGCCTACTTACCTCTAATAGATAAGGAATTAAAACGTGTTACCACCTTTTTGGGACACCCCGACACCATAATTTATAATAGTTTAATTAACAGAAAATCATAAATACAAAGGAAATCTTGTTGAGCGTCAAACTAAAGGCCACACAAGGCCGTTGGTGTATTTTAAAGATATAATCAGTTTTTAATATGTATCATTCTTTTTAAAATATGTAACAATAAAAACTTCTAAAAAGCATTAAAACCGCCCTCTTCCAAACAAACTTTTTTTTCAAAAAAAAAAGAACCTAACCAGAAATGTATCTCGTATCATTCGAAGAGTCTGCCACTTTCTTCACGATCTGCATGACTCAGAAATTGAGAAGGCATAGCTTATTTGTCCCGTACCCTGCGATGCAACATTAGAGATATGAAATATTCCGGGGCCGTCGTTATTAGCAGCGGGCCTGCGTATGAGTTGCCATCACTAAAAATGAGTTTATCATTGAGACCTGTTTTCCCCCAGTGACAGTGTTCTATTTTTTTATTCTGAGTATTATAAATGTTATATTATTTTATTATTTTAAAACAATTTTTTATATTTTTGTCGTACTAAAGAACTTTAGATGTAGGTAATCGTTTTGTGAATCTTGCGCCATTTTCTTTCATGAAAATTTATCCTAAAATTCGAGCATTTTGCTCTGTAAAGCTACGTGAACACTTTTATAATGTATTTAAAATTTCTAAAAATATGTATGTAAATCATGTTTAGTGAATAATTATTCATGTGTTATTTATAAATAAATTATTTTAATCAGAAATCGCGTATTACTTAGAGTAGTTTTTATTCTTGTAAATAAGCATCACGTTGTGATACTATTTAGACAATTTAATTTTGCCAGTTGAAAATGTTATTTATCAGTTATACATGCCTTGATTATGTGATTCAGACTTACATCTGGTACAGTGCAGAAATACAGTAAATTATAAATTATTGATTTTTGCCCGTTTATACAGAAACTTCAAATGCAGTTAATATTTTGTACAAGCGTTCATTATGCTTGCTCAATTCCAAAGTTCCATTGAGAAAGCGACAAAAGAATAATATATACTACATGAAATTTCTTTATTAAAGAATAATTAATTCAGGGATCGCGCTATAGAGCGTATTTTATTAATTTTCTCCAATATACAGGATATCCCGAAAACAATGAAATGCGCTTTAATACATCATTTGTTAAAGATTAATCTTGAATTGTTTAAAATAACGTAGGAAATACGACTACGTTTATGAAATATTCATTATAAAAATGTTTTGTGTATTTAGTTATTTTAAAGTATATTAAATATCCACTTGCGAAACTAAAATAAGCAATCGTGAATCATGAGAGTAAGCGCTACTTTGTTTTTCCTTCAAATTATATGCATCTATTTTCTTTATGTCAATATGTATCATAGCAAACAAATGAATCATGAGTTCGTATGATTGTTTGTTGAATTAGTAACACAATTACTACTTAAAACTATATTAAATAACATTTGAAAGCACTGGGAAGGTTAAGAAATGCCTGATGTATACGTGAAGACTCGAGCATCCGTAGGCCTCTTTGGATGACTCATCAAAATACACGCGCAGGCCCGTTACTAATTGCGAAGGCCCCGAATAATCCATGATTAAGGAACAGATTTTAAGATAAATTTAGTTTTAACTATTGAAACAGAAAATGTGCCATCTCAATTTCTTACTTTTTTTCTAGCATTTTAGTTAAAATTTTATGTCGTTTACTTGAAAATAATGACTGTTGTTCGTTATGGAATATTGGAATTAAATTCTGCTTGAATTATTAGAAACATTAGATGATGCAGAGAGGAGCAGACTCTTCGAATGAAACCAGATACATTTCTACTCAGGTTCTTTTTTTTTATAACTTATTCGGAGGAGGGCAGTTTTAATGTTTTTTTATAAGTTTTTATTGGATATCGCCGTTTGTTATTATTTATTTATTTTTAATATAGTAATTAAGAAAAAATAATTCAGCTCTCAACTATCGTATTAAGTCTATTCATTTACGCATCACAAAGTGAAGAGAGCCGTTAACCCTTTAACGCCCAGTGTTCCCGCTCTGGAAACACCCAACTCTGACGTTTTGACTGCTGCCAGTCACGAAGAACAGATTGGATTTCTATAAAATTAGTTACGGGTGACAGAGCTCCACGAGAATCCATTACTTTTTAGCACGTCCTTTCCCGTCAAAAAAGGGTCACGATTCTTTTGAACAGCACCGACATGTGCTGAAAAATGGAAGAATGCGAGAACAGCTGCATAGATGGCCCCATGCTGAAAAAAGGGCAGCCGTTGCCATCGCTCGACTTACCTTCCAGCAAGAGGGCGGACGATCGAAACGTTCATCGCGTGCCACAGATCTACAGACCCTTTTTTTGACGACAGCTGGCTGTGCGGCAGAGCCAACTGTCGTCAAAAAACGGTCTCTATGGCACGCGATGAACGTTTCGATCGTCCGCTCTCTTGCTGGTAGGTAAGTCGAGCAATGGCAGCCCTTTTTTCAGCATTGCGTAAGGGTTGCGCCTGAAAGGGTTAACAACAACTTTCGTCCTCCTCAGTGGGATACGAACACGCAAGACACCGACCCGAGGAAATCTAAGACGAGCGTCTTATCGATTAGGCTACAGAAGCGGTCACTCGGGCTTTCGAAATTAAACTCTTGATTCGTAAGGACGCTGAAGTGCAGCAACATTCTCACTTGTCGTACATTCGTTGAAATTTTCGTACTGCAATTGGAATCAGCCACAACGACAAACGGAACACTAAAACTTTCGAAATCTGTATAGATTCAATAGCTTTTGGTAATGTTGCTTTAAAAATGGAAACTATAAGTTTTAAAATCAGTGTTTGGAAACAGTCGAAATGAGAGAAAAAGTTTCATTCGTTTTAGAGAAATACTTGGCCTTTTAATTTAAAATTCAATGTGAAATCCTATTAGTAGGTTCCCATCAATGACACCAAAAGAGCCTACATATCAAATTTCCCCAAAACAGGTCTAGCTTTATATATATATGTATATACAGGGTGATTATAACAAAAGTCTCACTTTAAACCGATCGGAAAAGGAAAACTACTGGACCCAATGGTATCAAGCTGGGTCATTGTTTAAAACACATATGGGCAATCGCCGGCCCGCGGGCCGGATGTAGCCCGCCACGGCTTTGGATTCGGCCCGCGGAAGACATCAAAACCCATATAAACCATTAAAAATCCCATATAAATACCAATTATACGGCCCGCGACTTCGCTAACTTCTTCAAGTATGGCCCGCAATTTCGGTAACTTCCCAAAGTTTGGCCCGCAACTTTTCAAAGGTTGCCCATACCTGGTTTAAAATGTGGTCAGAGGATTTATTACCCGCTTTAGAAAAGCTCAAAAATTCAACACCAGGTGCAAGAACGTATTTAATGGGGGTTGGGGTTCAAGGGTCTGACACCCCCCCCCCCTCCATGAAGAACATTGAGGGGGTCCAAAAATTTCGGACGGGCTCCAAACGGAAAAAAAAGTATATTTCTCATAAGGACACTGTATCGTTAACATTTAAGTGACACAAATCAATATTTGTTGGGGGAGGAGGTTCGGACCCCCGCCCTCTTAAATACGTCTTTGCTCCTGGTGTTGAATTTTTGAACTTTTTTTTTCGCGGATAGTAAATCCCCTGACCACCTTTACACAATGACCCAGTTTGATACCATTGGGTCCATTAGTTTTAGTTTTCTGTTCGTTCTAAAGTGGAACTTTAATTATAATCAATCTGTATATTAGCGTGCTACTCTGAAAATCGAATTTTTAGTTTGAACACTCCAAGTTTGGACACCTGCCATGCGCTGACTATCCAGGTCGGCTGCTCGGCGATCCCCGAGGGCGCCTGGCCTCAGGGGGCCCCAGCGGGGCCTTCCTAAAATGAATAGGCTACTTTCTAATTAAAGTAATTTGATATACATCAGACTAACATACCAAATTAGTTTGATTATTTATTTCCTTGTGATCTTACGCCTTTACACAGTGGCGTAGCGGAGAACCCCACAGACCCCTTGACACGAGAGGCCTCCAGAAGGATCAGGGGCCCCAACCATTTCAATCTCTAGCCGAGGGCCCCCCCCCGAAGGAGCCAGTCCGGGCCTGACACTCGCACGGAAAGAAATTTTAGTTTAATCCGTTTGAAATTTGGTACGCTTCGAAAATGAACCCGAATTTAAAAATGACAGTGCATGAGAGTCATTTTTACTTTCCGAACATGTACCCCGTAAGGAAAGTATTGTAATCTAGAAAAAATTCGACTTCGAGATTTGGGTGTCCTTTGAGGTCTTCTGAATTCATGGATGCTATTTTTACGAGATGTATGTGTGTGTGTGTGTTTGTGTGTATGTGAGTGAACACGATAGCTCCTGAACGGAGCATTCCATGGAGCTCCAATTGTGTCTATAGGTTATAAACCCCCGTCGCAAGACCGGTATTGATTTGGGTGTGTATAGGACTTACAGTTTTTCTACAGGGCTACGACCAAGATTTCTTTTACTTGATGGTCCATGGGGAGAAATTCTCGAAAGTGCGCTAGCGTTTAAACGGTCCATTCGATTGAGCTTCCATTGGGCATATATGTTTGAATCGATTAAAATTTATTGAAATGCTGGGTCATGATCTTAATCGCAAGTGTTCGGAAAGTCGAGTGGAGTCACTGCAGATTTTTATATTTGAATTCATTTTTACTTAACGTTATTCCATTCAAATAAAACCTCAACAAAACACTGATATTATAAGATAAATATTTAACTTTTCAGATAAGAGTTTTCGCACCAAGCTATGGCTGACGTTTTTGTATGGTTGAAACCTTTGATACTTACAAGTTGAAAAAAAAAATTCTCAGCGTGTTAGATGCTTATCATTTCGCATCGGGTGTACGCACCACCAAATAGTGGAGTTAAATACTTCAGAGCCGAATTCTCCATTATACGATAGTGTGTATTTTTGACGTTTTTCAATCCACTGTGAATAAGTATATGAACCAATGCAGTTATAGTAATGTTCGCAGTAGAGCGCCGTACTTGCGAATATGCTTAGTGATGAGTTAAAATAAAAATAAAAATCTGTCGTAAACGATTTACGAATTATAATTTCTATATACCTTAAGCTTTTGAATTAAAATAAAAAACCTTGATACTTACGCCACTGAAATTTATACTCTTCCGTGCGAAATCATCTTTCTAAAACAAAATTTTATAATTTGATACTTTTATAAAGTTTATATAGGTATATATATATTTTTTTAAATTATTAATTTTTTATTCGAAATTAATGGATGTTTCTGTGTGACGAAGTGCTTTGATTGATGAAGACCGAAAGAATTTTTAGTCGAAACGATTGTAACAGCTGCTTATGTGTGTTTTTTCACAAAGTTTTTTTAAATTTAATTTAATGGATGTTTTATGGGGGGGGGCGCAGGTGGGTTTGTAAGGGGGGAGGGAGAAAAACTGGCAAAAAGCAAGTGATAATTCATGTTTTTAAAAAGGCATCTTATTCTTATTTTACTCCATGCCTATTTCACTTAAAATATTTATTCAAACTTTATCGGTAACATTATTTTAAAGGAAAGGTGACTGAATTTTCATTGTTGAAAAACTGCTTATACGCTGAGAAATGGGAGGAAAGCGCCATTGTAAGTTATCCCTTGCTGTGTGTGTGTGTGTGTGGGGGGGGTACAAAGGTTGGGAACCGCTGAATAAGACAACGGAATATATCTTCCCCATAATTAGTTACTACATGATAAATCGTTTTCAGGACAATACATGTGTGCAACTCTGCTAAACCTCTATCAATTCGTGCAGGATTTAGAATTTACTTTCTTATATCCATTCCTGGGTTTACAAAATATATTCAGTACATCTTGGCTATAGATTTAAATAAAAAAAGAGGATGTCAATATATTTTTAAAAACTACTTATATATATATTTTTCCCCCTAAAAATGTAGTTAGAAAAATTATCGGGCACATTTATTTATTCTAAGAAGTTTTATGCGAGTTCATATACACTACCTAACCTCAGCTATGGACTATCTTCAACTATTAGGGAGAGAAAAGAATAAGTATGTAGTACTCTATAATTTATTTCATATTTTTCTGATACTTTTAAGATTTGTGATAAATGCTGAGTCATCAAAAATTTTCCGAACTCCTACCATTTCAAACGGGATACTATCGTATCACGCTCTATCTGACACGTGACTGGAAAAAAAAAAAAAAAGAAGAATGCTTCATTTCCCAGAATTATTGAAAATAGGGAGAGCGGTGGAAGACATGAGAGAGAAATAATAGTTCTAAATATCGAAGACGAAATTTTCTGCGTGTTCGATTTTCTTTCCGTTTCCCTAGGAGGAAGCGAACTGAGGCGATCGATAATGGAGACGGTCGCAAGCTCGCTTGAGCGTCACCGCATCGACAGGTGGCCACCCGAAGAACAATCTAGCGCGAGATTTAATCCATTGGCCGATAACTGACCCCATAGGACGGTCAGTCTTCTGTGAAAATAACGTGCGCTTGATAATTTCATGGTGTTTTCGGTTGAAACAAAGTGATGAAGTGGCGCTTTTCTGCCGCTATGAACGCCAGATCCTTTTTATCAGATAAGAAGGGAAACACGACTTTTTCTTTCTTTCTTTTTTTTTCGCTTTTAAACGAGCTCTCGATATATTTTGATAGAAGTTGAAATATTTTCTCTAGGATAATTAAATAAAAAGTACTATTTAAAGTAAAAGGAATATTTTCCAAAGTGATAAGCTAATCAAGCTCTGAAGAAGTGACTTTTCCCAAGCAAGAACGTTCTCCATCATGAAATAACAAATTAAGAATCTCGGATTTATTTAGAAGCTGGTTCTAAGTTAGGTTCTAATTCCCGTCAACGGATTTTATTGCTAAAGGTATATTAAAATTGCGTTTTAAAACTAATTTAGAATTGCAAGCCTTTCTGCAAGTACGGAGAAGTAGTCAGTTTTCGTAAACATCATTCATTCAATTTTCATTTTTGGCTTTGTATTCTTGTTCTGTGTGAATGCTGGTTTGAATAGACAAATAATACTTGAAGTAAAAAAAGAATTTAACATGCACAAAATGTACAATTTACCTTAGAGTAGAGAAAGATGGAAACTTTTTATGAATTGTAAGGAGGTGAGCAAACTGACTAAAACTAATTCCCCCACGAAACCTTCTTATACTTTTGCTGAATATTTTGAATTATTGATTTGCATGGTGAGTAAATTAGTGCATTACTAGTAAATGGAATTTTTGTTTTAAAAATAAAAAGAGCTTTTCCAATGTATTTTATCACTTTACGAAGATGAAAAGTTGAATGACTCTAATAAAATTATTATCTTGAATAAATAATAATTTTTAGAGGTCTCGAGTGAACCAAGTGAACTTTTACTTTCATGTTTCTCCGTAAAGATCGTAAATGTAAACATATTTTGCTATGCTGAGAAAAGTAGTTACTTTTTGCAAAATAAGTATTTTAAAATGTTCTAATTTAATGAGCGATAAACAAAGGGTGTATTTTTCAAAGGTAGCAATGCTTCCTATAAATAAATTATTTAATAACAAACTGATTATTAATATTTGTTTAAGCTATTAGCAATGCTCGAATTTTCTCATATTTTGAAAGTCTGATGATTTGAAACAGCATGGAACATAATTTTTGTCCCAAGTTATACAAAAAAAATAAAGCTCATTTTTGCAAAATTATGACTTTAAAAACGCGCCATTTGCAATGCTATGAATCTGATAACTTTATCATTTGTTTACGATAATTTAAAAAGAAACTCTACCTAGACTATAGACTCCATTACATATGTTATATAGTATATACTATATATTCTTATGCTTCTTATTTGTTGTGAAGAAATAGAGAATTTAAAAAAAAATTCTATTTTTTTACCACTCATAGACATTTTTTAAAATACATAATTGTGCACGTGTTTATAATCCTAGAAGAAAACCAGATAACATAAATCCATCAGATCTTAAAAAATGTTCATTAGCCCTGATCTAAGCAAAAACTACTTATACCGTATAGACTAAATAACTTTTTCGTTAACTCAAACAATGTATCAGCATAAACGTATTATACAAAAAAAGAATACATATCAAAACTTAATTACTTCTTATAATATTGTTTATTACTCAAAACGTTTTCTTAACTTTAGAGAATTAATGCACTTTGGTATTGGATGCATAAAAAGACAGATATAACAGTCTCCAGGAAAACTATTCGACGTATATTATTGTTAAAACAAAAAATTAAAAATAAATGCGATAATTCCAGAGATTTAATTCGAGTTATAAAGGCCAAATCTGACTAATGTTTTCCAGTAAATAAATTCTTAATATGAAATTGATATTATCATATGAATATCTTTCAAGGTAAACAAAATCCAGCAGTGGAGACAGTTGCTGTAAGTTGTAAACAGCTTTAGAGAGTCAATTGAACTAGCATTAATTCTGCTCAACGATATCTTTAAAAGCAAATTAAAATATGATGAATAGAATTATTGTTACCTTCAAAACAGATTTACCGTCAAACTTATAAAGCAGGTAATAAAACATGGATTGTACAATCTAAGAAAAATTTATCCGTAAAAATTATTATTATTATACACGCAATGTGTAAAGTAAATAGAAGACTAATTTTCTTTTGACTTATTTTAAAACTTGAAGTTTTATAGCTTTTGAACCACTGCGATAAAATTATTTAATTAAAACAAATGTTAATGATTCAAAAACTATATACATATTTGCGTTAGTACAAAAGACATATCATCAAAACCACTGTTAGTCCAGCAAAACACTCTATCTTTTCTAGCCTTAATACCTGCGAGCATGCTCTTTAAGAATTATTTGTAATACTATAATGAGCATCTCATCCATTACACATATTCATGCAGAACAGAGAAAATTAACGAAGATACCTATGATAAATAAAATGATTTCGAAGAAAATGCGCTTCGTTTAGTGACAGCGATGGATCATTATGTTTATTAACTGTCATAAATAATATATTCTGTCATAACATAAATGCGATGGTGCCATTTTTAGTGGATATTTGCAAGCATCACACTTCTGGTGATAGTACATCTGAAACTCCTCTTGGACTTTTTCGCTCGAATGAGAGTTTTTAAAAAACTTTTAAAAGTATGAAATGAACTTATTTAGCCGAAGCGTATTTTTCGCATTTGACATTCTAGGAAGAGCAGTAATAATTCCTGACAGTCGAAATTTTTGATTTATGATTGAGTGAATTTTAAAGTAAGACAATTTTGTCGAACACTACTAATTTTCTTTTTTCTTTCATGTTTTTGTTTGTATAAGATGACCTGGTGTCAGATAACTTAATATGACTGTTCTAAAATTGTTAGAACTAGGGTGACTGTAAAATATGAAACATGCTTTAATTATATGTTCCACAATTACTTAAGAACTTGATGGGATTTTACTTAAATTGTTGAAATCAAATAAACTCTAACAAACTTTTAAATAAGGACAATAACGATACATATACTAGTAGGAGATTATTAAGAAATATAAATTTCTATAACTGGTAATAAAACATACTTTATTAGTAATACAACATAATTTATTATCAGTTAAGTGAACTTCTATAGCTTCTGAAGTTTTCATAATTAAAACTTGAATTTCATAATTAATCTTGAATTTTAACGAATGAATTGTATATAAATATTAAGTCAAGTCAAAACTATGTTTGATATTCTTTTGAATGGATCTAATTATGAAAATGAAAACTGATTTTTACATTGAAAAAATGATCTTTAAAGATACTTTTTATTCCTTTTGAATTAAGAATTTAATTAAGTGGCACAAAGATCTTTTTACATAAAAATTTTTTTTCTTCAAAGATAATAAGAATTCTATCTTAAATTAAATTAAAGAAATGTATGACGAAGCTATACTCTTTTGATATGAATCTGACAAACAAACACTGACGCTGAAACTGAACTAATAAAGTTTTTTGTCTGTGTAAAACTAGTACTTAAGTTGCACCGAGGTCTATTCTATGAAATAAATTTTTAAGAATTTAAAATTTGTACAACGAAATACTGATTAAATTATGTAATGCTAATCAATAAAAAAAAGTCAAAGAGTAATTTATCTTTGGGTCCGACACCATTGAAAGCTACCGAATGATTGCTTTTAAGTACAGACTGCCGAATACTGCTGATTATCACATGATGATTAACTATTAAGTGCTGCTAAAAAAAAAAAAAAATGCAAATTTGCTGAAAAATAATTTATTTTTGGGTACAACACCACTGAATGCCACTAATGATAGCCACAAATACTGAATTCCAAATACTGCTGATTACTATGCACTGATTACTGATAACTTCTTATTACCAAATTCCAATTAAAGTATTGAGTACTGTTGATAAAAATACAAATTTACGGAAAAATAATTCATTTCTGGATACGACATTATTGAAAGCCACCAAATGATCGTCCCACACATACTGATTTCCAAATACTTCTCTGATAACCTTTGTACTGATAGTTGAGTTGATTACCGTCTGATTAAATACTATTAAAAATACATACAAAATTACCGAAAAAGAATTCATCTCTGGGTACGACACCATTGAAATCTACCGAATGATTGACACAAATACTGATTGCCGAATACTGCTTATTATCAAGTACTGATTACCAAATACTGCTGACTACTAAGCACTGAATGCTAATTATTTCTAATTACAAAGTACTGATTGTGGAACTGATTTTCAACTGATTAAGCACTATTGAAACATAAAATGACCGAAAAAGAATTCGTCTTTGGGTACGACACCATTGAAAGTCACCAAATGATGGGCACAAATACTAATTGTTGAATACTGCTGTTTATCAAGTACTGATTGAGGATTTCTGCTGATTATCAAGTACTGATTGAGGATTACTGTTGGTTATCAAGTACTGATTGCCGAATTAATTACAACCGAATACTGGATAAAATATAAAGCGCCACTGAAAAAACATGACCGACAAGAAATTCATCTTCGGATACGACACCATTGAAATATGCCTAATGATTGGCACAAACACTGATTGCCGAATACTGCTGATTATCAAGTGCTGATTGCCGAATTCATTACAACCGAATACTGAATAAATTAGTATTGAAAACAAAAAAATGCCCGACAAGGACTTCATCTTTGGATCCGACACCATTGAAAGCCACCGCCCGTTCCAAGATGTCATAGCCGTCAACGATCTATCTGACTTGGCAGAGCTCGAAACCAGGAACAGGAGAGTGCGAACCGACAGAAGAGGAGTGCATTGGTTTGAAGAGCGCACTGATGACTATCCGGGAGGCGGAGACGACTCGTTTCTGGAAAAAATAGTGAGTACTAAACGGGAAAAGAGGTAAGCAGGTAGAATATTTAACTTTGTGTGAATGGAGGGAAACAATTTTTTCAATAGACAGGGTGCTCCCATAAGGAGGTAACACGCTTTCATTCTTTATCTATTAAGAGATAAGTAAGGCAATGTAAATTGAAAAAAATGTTTCAAATAAGGTAGGATAAAAGATTACGCTACGAAAAATTCGTTATTTTCAAAAAGCGATACTTTTCAGTTTGTGTACGAATCCCGTTCAAAAACAATCCAAGTAAGTAAAATATGCTCCATTCACGAATGAGGTGATGTACAAAATTTGAGTATTATATTCTAAAAACTCTCAGAGATGTGATGAAATATATGCTGACTTAAACCACTTTTCAATCGCTCTGAAAGGAAAAAAATCACGGTGGTTGATTGCGTTTCAGGGGTCGTGCAGAAATGACGAACGAAAAAAAAAAAAAATATTGGCAATCATTTGATTGACGGTACATTTTACCATATGATTGATGGTAAATTTTACTATAAATAACTTGTAAAAGTAACAGTTACGTTTTACTTGTTAAGTTACATTACTTGTTCTTTGTTAGTAGCTTTTTTATTACCCGTTAAAATATAGAGCTAACAGGTTGATATTTACCCAAAATTAGCATTTTTGCGTGTACTAAAGGGGGGGGGGGAGCCTGATAATTTCCCCTTGCTTCCGTTCTTGAGAAACATAAAAAGGAACTAGTAAAACTATTCATAGTAAAAAAAATTTTCTTATATGTAAGTTATATAATATTACGGACGATAGATATATATAGAACTAAAAAAAAAAACAAAAAGAAACATAATTATTATTCTTAAAAATTTAGAGTAAAAGTTATCCCCCTCCCAAAAAGTCACCGTCATTCTGAGTGAGAAAACTCCGTTATGACTAACGACAGAATTCTGTCACTCTGCCAGTAATAGTGAGTCTATATCACCGTGAAATTGATGATAAAAACGCTATCTGTGAACTCCAGAGTGATCGTGACTCCTAGCAACAAGTGGCGGCTGGTCATTAGGGGCCAGAGGACCCTGGCCCTACCACCTAACCATCTCCAATCAATATCTCTTCCTATTATGTAGCCCACTTCTTTTCATAATACACTTTTATTGAAAAAAATGCACGCATTTTATTCTATTTTAATACCAGGCGCGTAGTCAGGAAATTTTTTCGGGGGGGATATGCGCCTGGAAATTTTTTCGGGGGGGGAGGGGGATATGAACTTACATGTGCATAAATAGACGGAATTTCATCATTAATCCAAAAATTTCGGGGGGGGGATATATCCCGATATCCCCCTTTGGCTACGCCCCTGTTTAATACTATCCATTGAAAAAAGCGCTTAAAAAACGCCGATTATGTTTTTTACCGTATCTAAAGCACGTACGGGCCATGGTCCAGTGGCGTAGCCAGACATTTTTCATGGGGGGGGGGTTACGACTTGTGCAACTCACACATATGTATACGGGTGTGTGATAAGCGAGTGAACAATATATTAGGTGTACCCGAAAGTATTGTCGTTTTTTCGTATGTCAATATTTTGCCTAGCCAAAACTACAGAAGCTTTATAATACGAAATTTGCCAGGTACGTGAGTTTTATAACATAGGCGCTAGAAAACAGAGCATTTTCCAAAATTTGTAACTCATGGGGGGATAGGGAGCCAAAACGTTCTTTTCAGATATCCTGTGTGATCTCAAAGAAGAAAAGAGATATCCATAAAATTCTTGCCTTAAAATACAATGCTCACGAATACCTAAAAATAGATTTCAGAACATTTCGAATAGAATACTCCAAGGAGGGTAGACGTGAAAAAAGGGGGAGGGTAGCCATTTTTCTCTGAAAGGGAAAAAAAAAAATATTATCTATAGAATTCTCGCTTTGAAGTTATGAGTCCTGTGCTTAGGCACAGCTTGTTTTTTAATTCAATAATGGATGAAAATTCATTTGTTTGAATTTTATGTTAAGCAACGACATTTTTTTCCGGTACACCTAATACATTTTGTATGGCAAAAAATTCCTCATAGGGGATTATGACCCCCGCCTAACCCCCCCCCCCTTGGCTACGCCACTGCCATGATCCTATTTGCCCCGAACATGGTGTCCTCCTCCGTTTACCGGGTTGACATATTTGGCATTTAGCACAAAAGCTATAGTGACATGGCATTATCTTGGTTTCAAAATGGCTTGTTGTCGGGAGTGTCCTTTCCTATATCGCGTTTAAAAGGAGGACGGTCAAAAACTGTGAAATATTTAATTTTTGACAATTTTTTCAATCAATAAGCTGTAGATTTTATTCGCGGCTGTGAGCAAAGGATTGATCTGTTCTCCGACGATTTGTTTATTTATTACTAGCTGAAGTACCCGTTCTTCGCACGGTAACGAATGGACTTTTTGATATTAATATTTGTTGTGATTACTATTTATTGTAAAAAAGAGATATAGCAAAATGGATATCGCGTTATATTGTGTTCAATAATCATGCATACTGAATTTCAAGGCAATCGTTTTTACGGTGCAGAAGGCCATGCGGCGTAGCGCAATCTAGTGGCGAGTTTTAGCAAAACGGATACGGCGAAAATATTCTTCGCATTCAGATATCGATGTATACGAATTTTCATGACGATCGGCTGAATAGTCCTGAAGTTCATGTGTTGACGCGATATCTAGTGTCAAGTTATAGGAAAATGGATCGTGCCAAACTCTTCCCCGTGTTCAAATATCTATGTATACCTATTTTCATAGCGATCATTCGCACAGTCAAAGAAGTGATACACTGCAGGGCCATCTAGTGGTTAATTGAAGTAATGATTTGCTACAGCGCCGTCGGAGAATTGTAGCATATCGGTGAATTGTAGCAAAATGGATAACGCCAAAATACTCTCATTGTTGAAATAGCTATGTATACTGATTTTCATAGCCACCGTTTGAATGGTCATGAATTTGGCCTGCTGCAGCGTCATCTAGTAGCGAGTTAAAATAATAATGCATTGCAGTGCCATCTAGTGGTGAGTAACATCAAAAGGAACACAGTTAGAATATATTCTTCGTGATCAAATGTGTAAGTATAAAAAATTTTATGCCGATCGGACGAACGGTATAGAAGTTGATGCGTTGCAGAGCTATTTAGCGGTAAGTTACAGCAAATGGATAGTGAAAAATATTCTCCGAGTTCTAATATCCGCGTGTACCAAATTTCATCGAAATTGGTTGGACGATATTCGCATAGCAAACGGCTAAACGGAATAGAATTCGACGTTCTGCTGCGCCACCTAGTGGCAAGTTAGAGGAAAACGGATAGCATAAAAACCTTCTCCATGATAAAAGACTAAGGTGAACCAAATTTCATGGTGATCGGTGAAACGGTGCTGGAGTTTTTCAACCTCCTACACACATACCAACATTCATTTTTATCTATAACCAGTCTTATTATACGTATATACCAGTCTCAAGTAAAATCCAGTTTCAAATCTAAGCCTCGCGAAAGTGCCAGCATACGCCATTTTGAAGAGTTTTTTCAGGGAATCATTCGAAGCATTGACTTAGCAGCAATCAAAATGGGAAATGGTTCGACCGCCAGGCATTTATTTGAAAAGTGGAATCCCTTAATACAGCCGCATTTTTTAAATTATCAACTATAACATGTTTTATTCATCGTTACCTCGATGTACTAAATGCGAAGATTTCAATTTTCTGAAATTTGGCGGATTTCCCCCAAGTTAAATCAATGTACTCAATTGGCGAGAATTCTGAAGCTAGATCGCTTGAAATGCTCTAATAACTGCATTATTTCTGCACGGATAGTTAAAATTTAATTTTGTATTCTAAGAAAACCTATACACATGTTTTCAAAAATGCTATTCCCTTAAGCTCTCAGTAAATTGCGCCAAAAAGCCTAAAACTGTGCAAACCGCTAGAACTCACTTTCTAAAAATCGGCCTATCAGCCATTTTATTTTTCGCCAAACTAAAAAAAATTACTTATTAGTCTCGAATATCTTCGATCCTCATTGTTTTGTGTATAAAACATTTCATTCCCGCTCTCATTTCTTATGCGCACACGATATTATAATTAAAAAAATAACCTTACAAATATAAACTGAAAAAATCATTATTATTCTTTTATTTTTACTTTGAGAATTTAAAACATTTTATTCGGCAAAATCGCCACACATGGCAACCAAGATGCTTATTTCACACACTTTTTTCACTACAGGGGTTACAATTACGTAAAGCTTTCTGCGTGGAGAACATAAAAAATCTCTTAAATTCCGGGAACGGGTGGACTTTCAAAGTTTTAAAGTGGACTATCATTTATTCTATATCATTTTACATATCTGTGTAAAATTTCAGGCTAACAGGTCCATTTTTGTGGAATTGTATACTACCCAAATCAACAAATTGACAAACAGAATTTCATTTTTATTTATAAGATAACCTACGCTTGTTTTTAAAAATACCCTCTCGTTAAATTGCGCCAAGCGCTAGAATCATAGAAAATCTGACACACTTTCAGATTTTAAATACGCACTAAAGTGCTATATATAAAAAGAGTTATAATCCATGGGTCTTCCCTATTTTCGTTCCTTCTTTCATTAAGTTGGAAAGTGTATCATTATTCATGAGTGTGATTAAACAAAATTAAAATTGATATTTCTAACATTTTGGAAATGGTTCGACCTTTAAAAAGTAAAGCACGCTTTTATTTGAAAAGTGGAATCCCTTAATACAGCCGCATTTTTTAAATTATCAACTATATAACGTGTTTTATTCATCGTTACTCCGATGTACTATATGCGAAGATTTCAATTATCTGAAATTTGGCGCAATTTCCCCAACTTAAATCAATGCACTCAATTGGCGAGAATGCTGAAGATAGATCGCTTGAAATCCCTTAATAACTGCATTATTTCCGCACGGATCATTAAATTTAACGCTGTATTCTAATAAAACCTTTGCACCTGTTTTCAAAAATCCATTTCCTTAAGCTCTCAGTAAATTGCGCCAAGCCGGAAACTGTGCAAACCGCTAGAACTCACTTTCTCGGCATTTTGAGCCATTTTATTTTTCGCCAAACTAAAAATTTTTAACATATTAGCCTCAGAAATCTTCAATTCTTATTGTTTTGCGTATAAAACATTTCATTCCTGCTCTGTTTTCCCATGCACACGATATTATGATTAAAAAAAAAATAACCTTACGAATATAAACTAACAAAAAAAAAATCATTATTATTCTTTTATTTTTACTTTGAGAATTTAAAACATTTTATTCGGGAAAATCGCCACACATGGCAACCACGATGCTTCTTTCATACTTTTTTCACTACAGGGGTTACAATTATGGAAAGCTTTTTGCGTGGAGAGCATAAAAAAATCTCTTAAATTCCGAGAACGGGTGGACTTTCAAAGTTTTAAAGTAGACTATAATTTATTCTATATTATTTTACATATCTGCGCAAAATTTCAGGCTGATAGGTCCATTTTTGTGGATTTGTATACGAATCAAATCCACAAACAAACAAACAGAATTTCATTTTTATTTATAAGGATTTATTCATGTTAAGTTTCACATTAACAGAAAAAATCAGGGAAACTTGCAAATGTTGGCTCTAACCGGGAAAATTATCTGACGTCTGCATTTATAAATTAATTTTGCTTTTACCATATGTGTACGGGGAGGGGGAGTCTTGTAAAGAAAAAAATCTGGAGTGACCCCACTCTACTTTCTGAACACTTACTATGAAGATCATTACCAAGCATTTAAATAAATTTGAATCGATCAATAATTCAGCAAAGATTCTTAGTTTATTTTTCAATTTGAGCTCAATCGAATGTGACGTTTCAACGCTAGCGCAACTTCAAGATTTTCCCCCCCCATAGGCCATAATGTAAAAGAAATCTTTGTGGTACCCCTGTAAAAAAAGTATAAGTCCTATACACACCGAAATCAGAAGTTTTGGTGCGTATAGGATGATGGTTTATAACATATATACCCAATTTGAGCTCAATCGAATGTACCGTTTAAACGCTAGCGCATTTTCAAGAATTTACTCCCATAGGCCATAATGGAAAAGAAATCTTCTGTCGTAGCCCTGTACAAAAACTATAAGTCCTATATACACCCAAATCTATACCGGTCTTGCGACGGTGTTTTATGACATATATACCCAATTTGAGCTCCATCGAATGCCCCGTTTAGTGTTCACTGACATACGCACACACACACATAGACACATACATCTCGTAAAAATAGCATTAATGAATTCAGAAGACCTCAAAACGTGTCAATACACCAAAATCTCGAAGTCAGATTTTTGCATGATACAATACTTTCCTTACATGTTCGGAATATAAAAATAATAAAATGCTCATTCAACCGAACCCGAACAGAATTTAGCTTGTTCTTGATTGTTGTCGTATTTTTGTTCGCCACGTGTGTAGGCAAGTCCAATTGTATCACTCCGTGAAGAGATCATAAGTTTCAGCTCAGCGACTTGTAGGCTCTGAATTTGCAGTCCTTCCCCCGCCCCCTTGCCTTCCAAGAACTTTGTAAGATTTACTGATCTTCACTAAAAATCAAGTTAAACTATTTGAAGAAGTTTTGTGTGAGCTGTTGTTTTGACACGACGACGCAATGAAGCATTTACTTCTTCTCAAAGTGAATGGTTTCCTGTTCCTGAACGTTTAGTTTTACTCTTTTAGCCTACCTCTTGTACGGCCTTAGTCAATAGTGATGTAACGAATATTCGGCCACTATTCGGTATTCGGCTGTTTTGCCGAATATTCGGTAAGCCGAATATTCAGTTGGCCGAATACTAAACAGGTATACGGCCGAATACTTGTGGCCGAATATTGCTACATATTCGGCTGAATAATTTCAGAAAAAAGAGAGAAAAATTTCTTTTTAATGCATTTACAAATAATACTGCTTAGTTATACTCCAATGATTTAGAGCGAGATTCAAGTGAAACACAATTCGAACGTTTTTCACATCGAACAGGAGAAACTTCGAAATATATCAATGTTTCTTATTCAACTGAAACAAAACAATCGTGTTTTGATCACGTGACAGCGCGATAAGTTTTTTCATTGGAAGCATTCTGGGGACTGAAAAAACGTTCGATTCGAACCAAAATCGAACTCGATTGCGCGCGTTTCACTTGAATCTCGCCCTTAATCTCATGTAATAAAATGTCCTAATTCATTGAATTTTAAGCTGAATGAGACATAATATAATGCAATAATAATATTACAGAAATGCAGACTTTTCTACTTGTTGACACTACTTGACTTGATTTTTTCATTTCTTTATGGGTAGGGGTAGAAGGAATATTTTCAGATCCTTAATTACACGCATAATTTTGAAAAGTTGCTCAATATGTTTTGCTCGGAGTCTGTAAAACCTAAAATATGATCTGATTATGTATAGTTACCAGATTAATGACGTTTACCATAGCCTATTTATTAAATTATGAATATCTCAAAATATAATTATCCTATGAATAGTGTTTAACTTTGTAAAAGATATTTTATCATGACCAATATTTTTTTAGTTTTACAGATAATATATTGTTTGTTTTTAAGTACCTACAAATAATATAAAATGGATTTTAATTAATCTTTATTTAGTATTTAATTATAAAATTAATAAGCAATATTTTATTTACAGTTAAAATGCAATTTTTAAAAATGTAATATTCGGCCGCCGAATATTCGGTATTCGGCCTGAGCAATTGTCCGAATATTCGGCTATTCGGCCAAATCACTATTCGTTACATCTCTACTATAGTCAATACACATCTGCACCATATACGCCATGCCCGAGTGAGTTGCAGCTGTTTTGAAAGCCAACGGTGGCGCAACCCGTTTTTGAGTAGGTTGTTCATAATGTAATGGATCTTCGGTGTACACATAGACACATTCACCGTGAAAACGGCGCAAATGAATTCAAAACGTGTAAATACCTCAAAATCTCAAAGTCGAATTTTTTTCATGATCACGATGGCTTCCTTGGATGGTACATGCTCGGAAAGTAATAATATAAGGCCAATTGTATTGATTGGGGACACGTACTCAAATCTCCCTCTGACAGTAACGCCCATACAGCATAAAGGAAAATAAAATTGCAGTCTACATATTTAGGCTATCTCCCTGAAACATGGCGACCACGCAGCTGACCAAGTTTATTGCGCTCTTATTATAAATCATTATTGTGCGCCCTGGAAAAGAAGAGAAACGCGTAATGATACATATCCCATACTTCCACTGCAAGTTATTTCCCCTGGGTTCAATTAGTGTTAATGTACTACGAAATAATAGCCTGCTGGGTTCGGTATTAACTGAACAGAAAACGAAAGGACTAAGAATAATTATTGTTCATTGCAATATGGGTAAGGTGCCTGCCCACCTCAGAATATTTTTAATATTATTTCAAAATGATTAAGAATAATTTTAATTAGGAAGGCTTTAATACTATTTCAAAAAATTAAGTATCTTATTATACAAGGATACATCAGTAAAAAATCTGGAGTGCCTCCACTCGACTTTCGATTAACATCATGACCAAGCATTTAAATAAATTTTAATCGATGAATAATTCAAATATATATACCAAATTAAAGCTCAATCGAATGTGCCGTTTAAACGCTAGCTCACTTTCAAGAATTTCTCCCCATAGGCCATAATGTAAATGAAATCTTTGTCGTGACCCTGTAGAAAAACTATTTCAAAGTCCAATACAAATCAAAATCAATACGGGTCTTACGATGGTGGTTTATAACATGTATACGCAATTTGAGCTCAATCGAATGCACCGTTTAAACGCTAGCGCACTTACCAGAATGTTCCCCCATAGGCCATAATGTAAAAGAAATCTTTGTCGTAGCCCTGTAGAAAAACTATAAGTCCTATACACACCCAAATCAATACCGATCTTGCGACGGTGGTTTATAACATATATACCCAATTTGAGCTCAATCGCATGCCCCGTTCAGGAGCTATCGTGTTCACTCACATACACACAAACACACATACACACACACACACAACACATACACACATACATCTCGTAAAAATAACATAAATGAATTCAGAAGACCTCAAAACGTGTCAATACACCAAAATCTTGAATTCGAATTTTTTCATGATTACAATATTTTCCTTACATGGTACATGTTCGGAAAGTAAAAATTCCCTATTTTATTGCATTAAGTGTTTTGCTACCATCGCAAATAATTGGTTATAGAATCTTTTAAAGCTTATTCTTGACTCTTTATTTGAAGTTTATAAAAAAACAGCCATGCGTGAGCATTTGACTTGCAATTAAAATGGCTGGCAGACTGAGAGAACAAGGAGCAAGAGGCCGTTCATTGTGGGCTATAGGAATTTAGACTTCAGAAATCCATCGTAAAATGTACGACACAATTTAGCAATAACTACAGCGTCTTGTCCATTGCTTGCTCCTGCTCGTTGCTTCCCCGAAAATTGCCTATTTATTATCTTAGGTTCACTATAGGATCCTACATCGTTTCACTCGCACGTCCTACAACTTGCAGTTTTTATCAGATTATTTGTCCAGTACATGGAGGATAGACGCACAGCAAAATTATCGGCATGCAAAATACAAAAACCGCCTTTGCAAAATTATTTCTTTCCTAATAGTAACGTGACCAGAACTGACCGCTACAATTTAGTCACGCGTGGAAGTATGTAGTCTGTTGCTCCGTGGATATGTCCGCCCGTGGTGACGTCCCACGTCCCAATGTGACCCTATAAGGTGACTAAGAAGTGAAGTCACAATGCGACCCTAGTAGGAAAAAGAATTTTTGGTGCTGCCATTTGTCGAGATTGTCTGGAAACTCTTTCAGTTGGTAACTGAATTCGGCGATTTTCGATCCCTGAATCACATAATTCGCAGGTGAGAGCACTATTCATAGCAACATACATGTCTTGCTACGAACACTGTTAAAAGAACACTGTTTATTTGTCTAATTATTTTCTAAAAAAATAATAATTTCTTGTTCTCTTAGTAGGATGGATACATTACACAGAGGCACATTTTCGAATTCATAATTTTAAATAATTTAGTAAGTTATGATGTAAATAAAATTTTTGGAATTTATTTTTCTTTCTTTCAAAGATTATTTTCTATGAATTAAAGCGTTGATTGCCAAAATGAATTTTGAAAGTTGAAATTTTCCCCATGAAAAATTAGTAGCCGGCTACACACAGCTTCTGTTAAATATCTACCTCTGTTATGCGTCAAATTTCGATAGCGTTAGCTATAAGAACTGATGTAATACATTAATAGAAACTCAGTCAATGGCAGGGGGGGGGGGGGGATCTAGTCCGTATAAAACTCTTAAATGATCAAATGCTATTCATGTTGTAACAACCGTACTTCTCTGTCTCTAACATTACTCTTTTTCTTCTACCTAAACCCGTATTTCTTTTGCTGAATGGGAAGTTAATAGGAGAGTGCATATGTTTTTCGCAGTGTATTTTGAGCGTAGAGCTTTTTCTAATGGTTGTCACTTCCAGAAATAACAATAATTCGAGGAAATACCTTGTTCCGTCGACGGGGTTCAAATCGAATTAGTTTTTGCAACACAGATACCCAATTCACGGAAATTGCTATGTACCGAGATGAGAATAGAACGATGAGAGGTGTACTAATATCAGTGCCACTTTAGTCAGTAGTTACTGCCATTCTCGTTAATTTGAATTCATAGAGGGACCAGATTTAGGCGCAGAAAAAATGATGCATACGATTTTTAATAAATTAATAAATTAATGTCCTATGAAGATTACACAAATCTGTACGCGCGTTAAGTTTGAAAAATGACTACGGGGGACCTAGGGTACAATCAACCAAGCAGAAAATGGGAGTAACCTAAACTAATACCCCCTTTTAGGTATCTCTCTCTTTCGCTCTTATATTAATGACTATGTCATTTTATCTCTCACCTCCTTTATTGACAATTGTATGAAAAATGTGTCCCAAAAAAGCGACATGAAAGTATGCGACATAATTTTACATATATTTAAATACATTTCAAGCACAATACCGTCCTACCATATAAATTAGGTAATGGTCCGACAACGGTCACGTGCCTCCCTCAGAAACTACGCCAAAAGCTGCCAAGCTTGGCGACTTTTGGTGTACGAGTGTATGTATTTAACTCTCCAATCTTAAAAACTATTAGTCGTAGAATGTTGAAATTTCACATATAAGATTGTTGTAACATCTAGTTGTGTATCTCGATTTTTGGTTCCAATCTAGAGAGTTTATTGACAGGACCACCGAAAAGAATTTCAGTACTTTAATGTCTATGGACATCTTCAATATAATACAACTGTAGACAGTCATTGTTTGGTACATGCCCAAAATCTCGCCGTCTGTCGTCGACCTTGGCGAGTTTTGCCGAAATATCGCCAAATTTGGCGATAGTCAATCATTTGGTCCATGCCCAAAATACCGCCATTTGTCATCGTTCTTGGCGAGTTCTGGTGATAATCTGGCATTGTTTGGTTCATGCTTAAAATCTCGCCATATGTCGTCGACATTGACGAATTTCGCCGAAATATCGCCAAATTTGGGGCCAAAAATTATTTCGTATTTTGTATAACTCTAAAACTTTAACCCGTAGAATTTTGAACTTTTGTATTTAGAACTGTTGTTATATCTAACTGTTTTCAATATCTTTTTTGACTGCAATCGACTGGGAATTTATTTACAGGGTGAGCCAAATGACTTTAAATACATTAAGGGGTATCTATGCATTCAATTCATTGAAAGTCTGTGGTCAATGACTACTTTGGCTATCCCCAAAATCTCGCAAACTATCTCAAGCTTGTCGGATTTTGGTGAAATATCGCCAAATAAAGTGTCAGAAGGAAATCTTTCAAATTGAACTCAGCTTGGTGATATAGAAAAATTTGGCCAGAAATCGCTAAACCTTACTATTACTGATATTTTATCTCTTTCAAACAAATAAGTTTAGATGAAGTGCGTCGAAAATATTTTTGATTTAATAGACGTGCAAGGAAGTCATGTGTTGTCCACATCAGATTTTTTATGTTACTAATCAAAGCTTAAGCATTTTTGCAGAAATAAATGAAGGCTATCGAAAAAACATAACTTATTTGTACTATTGATTCTTAATTGTAATGTTTAATATAATTAGCAAAATTTACTTTTAATTAAAAACAAGTTATCTAATTTGAAGTACTGTAATTGCGGCTTATAAAATATAGTTTTAACTATGGTAAATTCGTGTAAAAAAATTTTTTTTCATTGCATGTCATATGTACATGTTTGGTGAATGATGTTTTGATCATTCTAATTACTATATTGTATTTTAAATACTATATGAGAAAAATAATGTATTTCATTATCCTATAAACCAGAAGTTAAAGTGTTTTTTTTTTAATTAAATGTGTAGAAAAGCTTTAAAACTTTTAAAGATTTCTGTTCAAACATCCCCATGAAAAGTGGTGGCTAAGGCTGCATTTCAACAAACACAAAAAAAAGGAAATTTAAAATGCTTTTTTTAATTAAAAAATGCATATAATTAAGGAATTTGGTGTAACAGAGATAAATTAAACAATTACATTTAAATGAATTTATTAAAATCCATTATTTGAAGAAATTAATGCCTGTCAATATCGACATCAAAGTTCATTGTTAAGACAGCACGCCCATACTATCTTGGTAATACTTATGGTATATTTTTCACAATATGCTTGGAATCCACAAAACTGATTGCGGATACCTCTGAAAAATCAAAGATATTTTCTTTTTTTACTTAGCAACTTAACATTAAACTCTTTTTTTATAATGAAAGTCTGCAAATAGATTTTTTTTTGTAAAATTAAATTATGTAAAGCCACTTATATGCAGTTATTCTAAAACAAGACTTTACTTCTCGATCCTTTGTGTCTTAATTCGAACATCTTCAAAGCAAGTTCAACCATGCCTCAACTTTTTTGCTCATTATTGGTAGATGACTGAAGTGTAAAGGTTCGGGGGTTTCTGACCTATCGCGCGGCTGTTGCTTTAACGGTCAGGAGTTTTGTGCGGTTTTCTCTAGATGTGAATACAAGATAGAATGCCTTAAAAAGTCCTCTGCTCATTCTTCCCTTAACAGATAGCTCTAGTGTGCTTTGCTTTAACAAAATATAAACAAGATGAGTGTTCCATGTTTGTCTTTCTTGTTCCATAAAACACATATTTGGAATTGAAATCTATATTAAAATCGCCTTCTGACACTGTTTTACAATCTTAGCCAGGCATATTTTAACTATACTTTCCTAGTTTCTAGCAAAATTCGGAAGATATCGCCAAGCTCGTTTTTGAAGTTAATTTTTGGCAGCAAACTTGGCGATCCGTTATCAAAAATTGCAAACTTTGTGCGACTTTCAAGATTTTAGTCTCCCCACCTCCGCGTTATCTACCAAACACGTTTTAAAAGATCTTCACCATGACAGTTCCTGTCTACAAATCCTGTCTACAAAGTCGTGTAGACAAAAATCTGGGACTGAACGATATAGTACTCTAGTGCTTAAAAAAAAAAAGGGAAAACTTTCATATTTTAAATGCACACTAAAGTACTATATATTAAAAGCGTATTATAATCCATGCATCCTCCCTGTTTTTCCTCCTTATTCTATTAAGATGAAAAGTGTATCATTATTCATGTATGTTCCGCATTTTTCTTCCTTGTTCCATAAAACACTCCTTTGGAATTCAAATCTATATCAAAATCGCCCACTAAAACTGTTTTACAATCTTCGCGAAGCATATTCTAACTATACTTTTCCTATGTTATAAACTGCAGCATTTGCCAGTTTCTCGCCAAGTATGGAAAATATCGCCAAGCTAGGCTCAGTTCTGGAGACTTATTTTGTGGCACCAAACTTGAAGATAAATTATCAAAAAATGCAACCCTTGGCAACTTTCAACATTTAATTGTTTCCTATCCTTGTCCCCCTATCTGGACACCCTATTGAAAAATCCAACGAAAACGTGTCGACGCAAATCGGTCTTACAGAAAATAGCGTCTGGAACGAAATGGCACTCTAGTGCTAATAATAATACATTCCTATCTATCACGCTAAAATGTAGGGATTATTATCCGTACTACTAAATAAAATGCAAAATTCGATCTTAAAAAGTTCAGAATGAAATCGCATTATATCAACATCTCATTTAGTGCATCTCGTTCAGTTCCCTTATAAATAATGACGTCTGTTTTTCGTTCGATATTTGTGCGTCTCGGGTCGGAAAACTCGCACCGAGTCACCCATGCGTTTATGGGGGCGGATCTCCTGAGCATCGCAAGGTGCATTTTAATTATCCTTAATTTTTTTTTCATTCGCAACTAATGCAATTTGGGGGGGAAATAACGTCGTGCAAACACGGTGCATGAATTAAATCTAATAGTGTGATTACGAAAGGAGTGACCTTAGTAACAAATGCGAAAACTAGGACAATGAACGCGCGACTACTAGAAGACTAGAATACTTATGGGAAAATTTTGGGCGGCGAGTACTTATAATTACATTCAGGAGTCAGGTTTTCACATGCGTATGTTTACAAAGTCATTTATTCAATCGATAATAAAATACGTTCTTGAAGAATGTACACATATACACATATGTGCGTGTTCAACCTAAGTAATCTCTTGATATTTTTACACGAAAAACCAAACTCAACTGCGTGATTACATTGTGACAGATTTTTCTGCTATACTTCTGTTTCATTTTATGTCAGTTTCTGTAGTCAGGGGCGTAGCCGGGGGGGGGGATATCGGGATATATCATGTTTGGATTAGTGATGAAATTCCATCTATTTATACACATATAAGTTCATATCCACCCCCCCACGAAAAATTTTCCGGGCGCATATCCCCCCCCGAAAAATATTCCTGGCTACGCGCCTGTCTGTAGTGATACATAATCAGCGCGACAAATGTTTTGCGATAAGTAGGTGACTTAACCGAATCCCATATCAATGTGGGGTCGCAAACGTTATCTTTCTGCATCCGTTAATAATCATTTTCGAGGAACTGTTGAAGCGACATTTTCTAATAGAGATAAGTTCGGGCTCATTTTTTGAAGCCCGAGCCCGAGGACTTTTAATCCGAGCCCGAGCCCGAAATTTCAGCTAAAGATAAAAAAAATGCAATTACTTCATTGATAGAATACAATAAATTTTGCCGTTTGTGCAAATTAAAGACAAATAGAGTTGCAAACTCCCAATGCACTTTCTAATTCTTTGTATCCATCCTTTATCAAAAAATGTCGGATCTCATGACTAAGGAATATAAACCGCCGTTCTAAAATACCCAAAGAGCTTCACGCACCTTCTAGGCGCCCGTGCCACTATATTTATTTGTTTATTTATTTACTTATTTTTTATAAGTACTTTTATTTTCCTCATGAATCATTTTTTAAAATCTATTTCAAGCAGTATGTTCAATAAAGGAGAAATTTTTCGCGAGCCCGAGCCCGCCCGAGCCCGAACACAATTGTGAATTACAGAGCCCGAGCCCGGTTCGGGCCCGGGCTCGGGCTCGGGCTCGGGCTAAGCCCGTCTCATCTCTATTTTCTAACTGGAATGCCCAAACAATTAGGGATGAACGCGAAAAGAAAAACAGGCCTGTTTCGTCTCGCAAAACAGCCAAAACGTTTTGTCTCGTCTCGCAAAAAAAAAAAAAAAAAAAAAAAAAAAAAACTGTGAATCTCGATCTCGTCTCGCATCTATGGGTAAGCTTTCCCCAGGTTCAACGCTTCAAAAACTAAGCCGTAATAAAAATCACTTTAATCCATGATTGAAAGTTCAAGGAGCAGACATCGTATAGTGGCATTTTAATTTTATTTAATACATTAACACATATATAAACTTCAAAAATATTAAGTCCTACGGCGGCTGGGCAGACCCCAAAGAGACTCTAGGCAACTGGTAAGGCGAGAATGATGACGAGAAACTCAAGCCAAGAGGTGAGTAACATAAGCAAAACACGCCACAGGGCACGCCAAACAAAGTGCGAAAGCAACTTGACGCCAGTAGACGTTCAATACATTTCTATATAATTATTTTTGAATCCCCGACGCGCCAACAGGATAAAACAAAAAATCTATCAGCTAAATTGCAACCCAAAATGAAAGACAAATTAAATGATTATTAAAATTAAATATGTGATCGCCATCACAGCATCCATCTCTCAAAAGAATGGGATCATCTTTGAAAATTTTATCAATAAAAGGAAGAATTCCTAAACTAGAAATTAACTCGAGTGCTTTCTGTGACTAAAGCTGCAAGAAGTCAACTTTTTGCCGGCACTGCAATTCTGATTTTTTTTGCGCGTTTTCAATCGGGCGATCTTTTAAACTGTAATTTTTTTTAAAAAACACAACAGCTTTTAAGCAGCTAAACTTAAAAAATCTGGAGTGACTCCACTCGACTTTCCAAACACTTACGATTAAGATCATTACTAAGCATACCAAATGGAAGCTCAATCGAATGCGCCGTTTAAACGTTTGCGCACTTTCAAGAATTCCTCCCCATAGGCCATAATGTAAAAGAAATCTTGGTCGTAGCCCTGTAGGAAAACTATAAGTCCTATACACACCAAAATCAATACCGGTCTTGCGACGGTGGTTTATAACATAGATACCCAATTTGAGCTCCATCGAATGCCCCGTTTAGGAGCTATCGTGTTCACTCACACACACACACACACATCTCGTAAAAACAGCATCCATGAATTCGAAAGACCTCAAAACGTGTCCATACACCCAAACCTCGAAGTCGAATTTTTTCATGATAACAATACTTTCCTTACAGGGTACATGTTCGGAAAGTAAAAAATATAATAATACATCAGGGAGGGCGGGATAATTGCCCCGGGGCCCGGCCTTAGGGGAGTCGGAAAAAAGAACGTTAGCGAACACCGAACAGATTTAATGCAGCAAACCGGTTTCGGTAAAATGACTTGCATCATCAGTGCGAGAATGTCTCGCACTGATGTTGGTAAGTCATACTTACCGAAATCGGTCTGCGGCATTCACTCTCATTGGTGTTTGCTAATATTTTTCTTTCTGCGTTATTCGTTTGGCTACGAATTTTATAACTCTGCTTTAGTTTTCGAATGGCGAGTACTCAACGTTTAAAAAAGTCAGATTGAATTGTAAGTCTCTGTATATGCATTAAGAAAGAATTTCAGATTTATATGTACATTACTTTAAAATAATTCTGTTAAAATACTTGCAACATTTGATGGAAATATTATCATGTACAAGCTTTTGTGTGTATGACCTACGGTAAATTTAAAGTGGGCTAATTCCAAAGTGTTTAAATAGATTTTTTTTTTTTTTTAAGGGTAGGGGAGCGTCGTAAATGCCTGTCCTAGGGTCCGTAAATCCTTTCGGTGGCCTGTAACACATTCATATAATTTAAATTAAATTACGGGAATTATACATTGGAATAATATATTTCCCCCCAATTGAATTCTGCAGAGATTAACCTTTTCGCGGCGACTGTCACGTATACGTGCCAGTAAGAAACGCACTCAGTTCCCGGCCGACACGCTGGCGTGCCAGAGCGTTTCCTCGTTCACCCCCGGTCGTCACACAGTTGTGCCAGTGTCCTGGAACGTTTTAAAAACTATAACTTTTGGCACAAGATGGCATTGTATGTCCATGCGGTTACAGATACATGTAGATTTTACCTTCTACTCAGAATGGGAGTAGCATGACTCACATACACGTGGTTTTTGATAATATAAACGTAAGTTGAAAGGAGTGTTTCTGAATGGTATACTTTATGACGGCTCTATAAATTCGTACGTGGTATTTCTTTATAGTAAGCAGGGAGTTTTATTTTCGCTACAGCGTTGGGTATTTCGGTTTGCAGTCGTTTTTAGTGGATAATTAGATCTAGTAGACGTGGATTTTTTCTCATTTTACAGTTAGAATGTCGAAGCTTCGAAAGTGTTAGAGCTTGAAATAGCAGAAATGGAGCAAATTATTTGAAATTATGAGATATTGATTCTGAAGCAGATTCGGGTAGTAGTGATAGTGACACTATAATATATTCTGATTGTTCTGTTCATGGATTTAGGCTTAATAGCGAAAAACTCTCCGGCCCTGGACAGACACTTGCGAAAGAGACTGCCGGCCTCAGCGATAAGCGCGCGTTTGCGCTTCCCGTCGCGAAAGGGTTAAGGATTTACTAGCTGCGTACCCGTTCTCCGCACGGTAGGGAACGAAACTTTTTCCTACAAGTATAATTCGAATTGATTCCAGTAATGTGAAATCTAAAAATAAGCAAAATGGCGCAAAGTCGCTCATTAGTTATTCGTTAAGTTAGCATAAGTACTGACCTGAGACCATTGTGATATTATGACACATAAAACTATGTCCCTGGCATTCGCGATCAGAAAAGCTTGACGGTTTGCAGCGAAAATTCCTAACTTTCAAAATGTCTCATTTCTTCATCATAACTCTTTTTAGATTTAAGTTATACCATTAATGCCATAGATACCACATGATGTGAAGAACCGTTTTATTTTATAAATAGTTGTGTGTACCCGCTCTTCGCAAGGCAAGAAGGGAACATTTTCCTAAAATGTGATCATAACTACTTGTGACAAAAGAAAAAAAAAGTTCAGGTACAGTCTTTTCTGTTGAAGAAACTACTACGGGATATATTAACGCGACGTAGAATTATTTAATGTTTAGTTAGCTGTGATGTAAGACGGCTGTTGAAAAATGAATAGAAACGAATAGTTTCACGAAATATTTATTAATGCGGTATATTGTGCTTTGATCAATATTGCCTTAGCATTGATCTACTAACCATTCCTCATACTACCTTTTACTGATACCAATATATTTTCGTTTTCCATCTTAATGCTCAATTTAAAGAAATGGTTTAGACATTTGCCACGAATGTAGTCTTTTATTCTTTGGTGATTCATTGTAATTTACGCATTAGCATCAACGATAATCATTTCACATTATGGCTGCCATTAAAACAGCTCTCCATACATTTTTATGCATAAATCTTGTCAGATTGGCGTATTTAGTACCGTAAACTATTTCCAGCGATTCGAAAACGTGTCCCGTTTAAAAATTAGTACCAGGTTACCGAGCTATGCTCAGAATCTAAAGGCTCCTTAAGTGTAAAATAATGAATACGTAAATGCCTTGGCACGTATCAATAATCTTCATGGTTGCCAAAGATTTTCATCGCTGTCGGATCACCCATACATTATCAGGTAAGCTTTGGTCGGCATTCAATGTTACAATGGTATATACTTTGTTTTGAAGAGGGATGCTCAATATTCGATGGTCGGTGCCATCAGAGTTGAGCAAAAAGTAGTTTAACGTAAGGTGCCTCCTTTCCTTCTGTAGCAGATCAGCGAGGGTATCAGCGAAGATCTTGGGCGATGCATTCACTAACAGCGTCTTCATTACTTCAGAAATATATCTATCCATATTGAGGACGTTCAAATTCAGCATCAAGAATTTGAGTTGGTTGAACTGTCAGATGAAGGAGTTTATAAAAAAAAATTCATCAAGTCTGTTATACACTGTTCGCAACGTAGCAGTACACACCAAAATCGTTAATAGTTTCACTCGTCATATACTGCGAACAAAGCCATTGTAAAGTATGCTTTCAAATTTCGAATTCTTTGAAATGTGGGTGACATCGAAGAAACAACCAGACCCATTCATTAGGAAATTTGGAATGTCCTACATCAATCTTACAGTCCCCAAAATGGTTTCGGTTAATTTTTGTTTTTACTCTTCAGAAAAATGCAAAGCTCCAGGGTGAATGCAATCCATGTTAAAAAGTTTTAAACTATGATAATAAGTACCCACATTTGTGGCAGCTTTGTAGATACTTAGACTGTTTACCCGAAGTATTTGTCGACGTCTAGCTGTTCCATGTCGTTCTCCTTCCAAATACTAATCATCTGTTTCATCTGCTTGTGTTTTAACTGCACGTTCACACATTTGGGCTAAGTGCTGCTGTCGGTGATCATATGTTTCCACAGCTCGTTTTTGAGCTACACTTTCATGCATTTACGTCTTTATAATACATCTATGATGATAATTCTTTACGATTGAAATTGTAAATTTCTCTATAGTGCTTCAATTCAAACATAAAATACTTATTTTTTTCTAATTCAAAGAAAATACATCATGCCTAAACAAATTCTACAAACGTAAATTCAATCTTATAGATGCATAAATATAGATGCCATAAAAGTATAATCTTACATAAATATGCTTTAAACATAATTTTATTTTATAAACTCACCCTTAAGAAAATAAAAAGTGTAACGCAATTTAAATTATTAGTACAAAAGGACACTTCGAAATCATGAAATCAAAAACAGAATAGATCAAAAATATTCTTTTATAATAACCCTAACAACTACTTAAACGTTCACAATAATAGAACAAACGGATGGACTGAAGAAAATGGACTTCTAACCTCGAATAAATCAAAAATACATCGCTCCTATATAGTTACGCTGATCCCTGACTCTGTCATAATTCCAGTTCAACCACTCAAAATAAAACCATCCAAACAGATTAAAAATGTATTGTCTAATAACTTAAAATTTACACACGGTTCGTTGGTGCGATCAGCCTGAAAATTATCATAATTATGTAAAAAAAAAGAAAGAAAAAATCTGATAATCCACCCGTTCCCTGATTTTTAAGCTTTTTTTTTTTTGTATTTTTAGCTCTATTTCATTTAAGAGAATAAAAAAAGCTAATCATTTGAGTGTCAGAACTATCTATTGAAAGTGACATTGACGTTACATTGAAGTTACGGTTATCAGGCTTTGGAGGGAAAATTACGATTCCAATTCGCTTAGGATAGCTTTTCTAAATTACTACTCAGTTTAACTTTTTTTTCAAAAATAAAACGGTTTTCTATGCATTAAGCATGGATATAGGAGAGGATGTTGATACCAAACGAAATGTTTCGAATACGAAATGTTTCTGCAGATTATACAGTTCGAATTTCGATGTATAATAAAAATTGAATATGAAGTTATTTGATCTTAAGTGGGTAAATATTAAATATTCTGAGTGTAGACATTCTATCGCCCGCTGTAATTGTCTCCACAAAGGGCTTTATCCTTTAGTTTAATGATAGTACACAACACAAAACAACACAGTCTAATCCACTTCTAAATAAGAATTGAAAATTTATTAGAAAAAATCTTAGTAACCAGATTTCAGCCTCCCAATTTACTGCTTCCACATATGGACAACTCCCAGCCTGCGGCCGGATGGGGCCCGCCATGGCTTTTGGACCAGCCCTCAGAACAAGTCAAAACCCTGTATAAAACCTATATAAAACATTCAAACTTCCATATAAATCCGAATTATATGGCCCGCGATTTCGCTAACATCCTGAAGTCAGGCCCAGGAGGCCACTATCGTGAAGTTCTGCCCGCAACTTTTAAAAGGTTGTCCATACGATGATAAAATAAATGAGTTGAAATCATCAACTGCAGTGAATGAAAACTAAACTGATGGCTGATCATCTGCAAAATTAATTTGAATATCGGCTGCGAGCCCAATTTAGGAATCGATCGTATCATTTTTTCATCGGAGTTTCGAACATCGTTTCATTATAAACGGTTGACCCATTAAAAAAAAAAAAAAATCGTCAGCGTAACTACATTTAAATATTTATCGTCAACTTGGCGGAATAAAGCAGTTAAAATAGAATTCAACCTAGTGCGGTTATTTAAAAAAAAAATGGAATTTTCATGTTACGTCACAGGATCTTTTTTCTTACTGTGAATGACTGAAAAGGGTGTCATTTTCATTTAAATTATTCGGCTAAGCTGAAACTTTTATGCACTTTTGAAATTCGCATCATATGGATCAATAAAATACATGAAAAATATTTATTGTTTTAGTATATACGCGAAAATACATTTAGCTTTACGTTAGTTACAAAAGGATAATTGTAATAAATGCAGGCAATTTTTCAATTTTACGAATAGTTTTGTATTAATAACTATGAATTAAGAATAATTAAATTATTTACGTATATTACATCAAGGTGCTTGCTAGGATGGCAACGAAGACTATTTTCGCTTTTTCTTTCGCTGGTTGCCAGGACGATATTTTGAAATAAAACTAACTTTTTAATTCTAAACAAATTTATGTAGCTGAATGGTGTAATATATCTAGTTACTAAAATATTTATTTGTCTGTGTACTGAATATCAAGTTCCATTTATATTTTATTTCTTTGCGAAAGTAATTTTTACTATTATATATCGATGGCGTGTATTTTTTAATCCGCCCCAAACTTATTTGAGCGTCCCTTTTAGGAAGATTGCATCAAGTGTGTTTTTCAAACGCTCAATAGATGGCGCTACCGTCCAAAAATTTTTAATTTTAAATTTTGAGCGTTTTAAGAGATTTTTCAATCAATTGACCTAGCTCAATCGTTTCAGGGGCCCAAAAACCCCCCAGGTACGAAATTTAAAAAGAATCCTTAGAGCAGTTTTCGAGATCGTTCGGACATACACACACACCCACACACACACACAAACATTCCTCGTTTAATATAAGAGCTGATATCGAAAATAATGCTGGATAATTCATTGTTGAAAAAAACAGCATTCAATTCCTTTTCTGTCAACGTAATATAAAATAGGGAATTATTTCGTGCGTGGAGTATGTTTTGTTTGTGAGCTCGTTATTCTGATTGAGTTTCAAAAGGGGTTTTAAACTCGTTACATACAAATGGCGTAGTTTTCACATGTGGAAACTCAGTTATTTTAAAGTCATTTTATTTATGTTTTTCAAATATCAATTTTATTCATTGTTGCTGTTTCTAAGACAACCATAGCGGAAGATATCATACCGAAATTTTGAAACAGCTACTATTGAATTCAAAATCCTTCTTTACATAAAAATTCGCACAAAATCATTTTTATTTTTCCTCCATTCTTCTTTTAAAAGTGGGAAAATTGTATGCTCCGTCTTTTGCTGAAATATGAAAAAGTTATGACAGATAGAGTGAAAGATGCAACAGTTTTAAAATTATTTCACGTAAACGTCGTCAAAAGAGAAATTACTTTTAAAAATTCCCAAAAATCGGCAAAATAGGTTACAGAGTCAAAACAAACTGTTTGCGAAAGAAATGTTTTTCCTCTATCCGATGATGCAAACATCGTTTTACTGCGAGTGCAAGGACCGGCGTTATTACGTATTATGCAAGAAAAATCGCTAAAAATCGGACAAAACATAAAATAAAACATTTTTCTAATTCGAATTTAGAAAAAATCGGTCCGAGGCGTGTTAGGATCTGTCCTAGTGAAGCCGTATGCAAAATTCGGTAGATCTGCGACCCACCGTCTCGGCGCAATGCGATGGAGAGACGCGCGCAAGAAGATCGGTGGTCACAAACCTACCTACCTACATACTTACATACATAGCTACATACAATGTTTACTCTCGGATTTTATTATATACTAGCTGGTTACCCGTTCTCCGCACGGTGGGAAACGCATATTTTCTTAACACATATATAATTCGAATTAAACCCAGTAATGCGGAATCTCAAAACGTGAAAAAATACTTGAATCGTGATTAAAAGTTGACGTCATGAGTGCAAATATTAGACGATTGCAACATGACACAAAAACTACTGTGACTGGGGATCAAAAAAGAAAGAACTTTACGGTATGCAGACAAAACTTTTCTCTTTCGAAAAATGTCTGATTTCTACATCATATAATTCTCTTTGTGAGGTTTAATTTATAGCATTAATATATAGAATATACCACATAAATAACATTACATGATGTTGGCAACAATTTTATCTTGCATTTCGCAAAGCGTGGACAATGCATTAGCGCAGTTATTTTGCAGAGGACTTAATTGAATTTCACCTAAATTAACAAAACCTACATGAAACAATGGATGTATCATTTACATTTAAAAGCCAAATATGCACCCTGCTCTGGTGAAAATCATATCGCTATTGTAAATGAAAACCTTTGTGATGTAACTTCTGAGAAAAAGCTTATTACCCTTATTGAACTCTTAATGCAGTATCACACTTGTTACATAAAACTGACTTTGATCTCGCTGTCAATTCGCAATAAATAAATAACTAATTTCATTTTTCATTTTTTACACAGTTGACTCTTTATAACATGGGTCTACAACACGAATTCTTAGAACACGACGAAAACATTACGATCGTTTTCGTGTAACACGTTAAAAGAGACTCGTACATCACGGTGAAATGAGACATATGTTCTGATATTATGACGCCTTAGCTCCTGTAATTAACATTCCTTTTGAATGGCAACACCAAACATCATTGCATTTTTACGGAGCGCAGATAAGTTTTGCCGCGATTATACCGCGCAGTCCGCACTCCAGGTGGAGTATAGCGCAGGACCCGTACAACACGGATTCCTATAACACGGAACGTATCTACCGTGTATAGGGAATCTACTGTAGTTGCATAGTGTCAAATTCAATAGTTAAGAAATTTCTGGGTTTCCGTATTTACTAATATCTCATCTCACCTTCGTAGCCGAAATGTATTAAAACCAAATATCCGAACTGTATCAAAAGTAAACTTTACTAAAAGCAAAATTTTTAATTCTGTATAACCCTCAAAACAACTTCGGTGTTTGCCATCTACGACAATTTTTGATGACGTGACAACTTATGCTTGCGTACAGTGGCGTAGCCAAGGAGGGGATCGGGGGTCAAAACCCCCCATGCGGAGTCTTTTTGCCATACAAAATGTATATTCTTCACTCCCGTAACATTCCCATGAAAAATTTTTGGCAACTCCTGCTTGCATATAATTGATCTTTTTTTTCATTTATCAGTGATCAATATACTTCAGGATCGGAATCTACGCGGTAAAAAATGGTCTAAAAAATCTGACACCAGAAAAATCTGATTAACACAGTGGAGTTACACAAATACGCGCAGGACATACGCTCTTGCTTATGTCCGGAGGAGCAAATACATTAGAGGTTATGTGCTGCTCTGGATAATCTGCCAGCAAAACAGCAAAAATGACGTAAAAAATGACATCCACACGCGAAGGAAATAAAATTAAAGATATGTAGAATTGCGTGAAAACTTCGATTATTTTTAAAGTGCAAGTCTGTTACAGTTAGTTCTATTTATTTCACATTTGAAGCGCTTTCACTTTTTCGAGTCTTAAAAGCTGTAGAAATGAGTGGTTTCACTTAATTGTTAAATTTAACAACTTAAGTGGCAACAATGTATT
The DNA here is from genome assembly GCA_038373885.1 of Cheiracanthium punctorium. Classification (NCBI taxonomy): domain Eukaryota; kingdom Metazoa; phylum Arthropoda; class Arachnida; order Araneae; family Cheiracanthiidae; genus Cheiracanthium; species Cheiracanthium punctorium. The sequence continues at coordinate 136,607 of JAWZYV010006905.1, read as the reverse complement.
CCGTTGCTACGGAAACTATAGCAATGTTAAAAATAGAACATGAAATGAGTTATTCATGTTTACTTTGCTAGAACTGCCATATTGGCGAAATTAACACCGCCAGCTGATGGCCAATAGCTCAAACCACAAATTAAACTTGACACTAAAGGCAATACGCAATACTTTGTTTGGCGGAATTAAAAAAAAAAAAATATCTATGCATACGCTAGTGACATCGGCTCATCTCAATTGTGGAATGGAATTGATAATACGTACAGAGCTGCACTACATTTGAATATTTTTCGCCAACTTTGCTAAGAAATGTACTAAAGTAGGAATCAACATACAATTCATTTCGTAAAACAAAAAATATATTAGACAGTATTAATTACGCCCAGTGGCGCAGAGAGGGAGGGGGAGCAGGGGAAAAATCCCCTGGGCCCCAGCTTGTGAAGGGGCCCCCCCTTTTGCTGTTTATATGATACTTAATTGTGTGTTGTCAATTTTGTAAAATAAAAAAGTCCAAATTTAGATTATCCGTATGCTTCAAATTAATTTTTGAGTGAAATTACAAAAAGCCAGCTAGAGCAAAAACCATCCACTTGGCAAAAATGAGAAGTGTTTCTGATTGAGTTTTTTTTTTTTGCAAGAAAGGTATAGAAATTGACGGTATTATTCAACGGTTTGCCATGACTAAAAGTAGAAAAGATTTATTTAACAAGAAATTGTTTTTTTTCCGAGACACGTTGTTAATAGTGGAAGAAAGGGTTTAGCCAGAGGAGAGACTATGGGGATCAACCAACATCCGAAATTTTGAAATTTCCACTTTTTTGGCCTTATGAAATTTTTTTGCTGCCTGCTTGCATGGAAGTATGAATAAAAATATTATTTGTTTCAATACTGAGGAAACATGCCATGCAAAAATGTTAACATTGCAAATACTGTTTCTCTATGGAGGTGACGAAACCTTCAAAACAAAATGTTGGTATTTTTTCGAGAATGGATGTTTATTAAAGAATAATACTCTTTTAAATTAATAATTTTAATTCTATTAATTAATTGCCAATTACTATTAATTTCAAGTTTCTTTAAATGATTAATAATTTTAATAAGGAATAAATGATTGATTTAATACGACATCAAAGGGATTTCTGGATAGCAAAGGGACCCCAGATAAGATTTTATCCCCGGGGCCCCGACTTGGCTCTCTGTGCCTCTGATTACGCCTTTCTAACAGCTTTTAGTAAAAGAAACTTCTGTAGCGCTGCTTTAACAAATAAGAATCAATTATTTATTACACAGTACTTCGATCGCCAAATGCCAACATACACCATTTTGCGACATTTTTTTGTTTTCAGAGAATCATTCGAAGCATTGATTTAACAGCAATCAAAATGGGAAATAGTTATCTATCATTTATATGGTTCCATCGCCAAAATTTGATGCAGGCATATTATTGATAAGTAGCAATTATTTAAATTATTATTAACTATACCGGGTTTTAATCACCGTTAACTACCATGTACAAAATGCGAGAATTTCAATTTTCTGAAATTTGGCGGAATTCCTCTAACTTAAATCAGTTTACTTAATTTCGTGAAAATTCTATAGATCGTTTGAAATCGCCTTAATAACTGCATAACTTCTATATGAAAAATCGAAGTATAGCGCCTTAAAACTTATACTTGTTATTAAAAATACTATTTCGTTACGCTCTCAGTAATTTGCGCCAAGCCCAAAACTGTACAAATCGGTAGAACCTACTACTTTCTCAAAATCGCCAAATGAGCCATTTTTTTTTTCGGCCAAACTAAAAAATATACATATTAGTCTCGGAAATCTCTCAATCCCTTATTCTTTTACACATAAAAAACATTGAATTCCAGCTCTGATTTAACATGAACGCAATATTTTAATTAAAAAATAACTTTGTAAATAATCTAAACAGAAAAAAATCATTATTCTTTATTTTTACTGCAGGAGTCTAAATAATTTAATAAAATAGCCAAACATGGCAACCTCGATGCTTATTTCTCACTTTTTTGACTACAGGGGTTACAATCAGGGAATTGCGGAGAGCAAAAATTAGCGTTTTTGATGGGGGTTTTTATCAATATCTCCTAAACTAATTCGAATTTCGAAATTTAAATTAGCGGACGTTCTTTCTCGAAATTTTCCGAATTCGTGGATACCTCGGTCGAAACTCAACTCCCAGCCGTTTGGAGATGATGCTACACACACTCACACACACACACACACACACACAGACGCGCACAGATTTTAATAGTATAGAAGATACATACAATAGCAAATTTTTACGTCGAAGCCTTTTAACCTAATTAGATTTGTAACTCATTTTTAAACTCATGGCGTCAACACAGCGTCATATATCACATTATATCAATATGACATAAATTTCACATGCGAAAAATCTAGTCTCGCATGAAATAAGTTTTATTTATTTTTTCCGACTGGCAACTGTTCAGTTTTCGTCGACTTCTGATGGAACTCCGTTTTAAGAGCTCCGTCGGGAACCGAGTTCGTAGTTAGGGTTTTTAATTGATATCTTTTTAACTAATTGGAATTTCGGAATTCGAGTCAGCGGTTCTGGTTCCCGGGACGATTCTGCGTCTTTCGGTGCCTTCGCCGAATCTCTGCGTTCCGCCGTTCCGGAGGAGATAGGCCCATATAGATACATACACGCGTTTGTTTACCTCCCGATTTTATTAGTGTAGATTGAATTGGACGCAGGAGGAGAGATTCTTTCTCTTGTTTCGTTTCTAAACAGGCCCGGACGGGCTCCTTTCAAGGCCCTCTGCTATAGATTGAAAAGGGGCCCCTTACTAATCAATTTAGAGGGAATTGAATATTAGAATATGCAATATTTGAAATTTAGTCTTAAGGCCAAGGTAGACTCACCTTGGCCTTAAGACTTCCGTTTCAGAACGCTAGAATGGGAACTCAATCTATTTTTCAGTATCTGGAAGACGGATTGGGGAGAAAAGTGCCTCCATTGTGTGCTGGGCGTGCTTTTGTGGTTCCACGGATTATCCTTTGTCGGCGAATCCCGACTGGTCATTAAAAGCCAATAAACTCTTCGCCCCTGAACCGCCCCCCCCCTCTTTTACAATGCCTTGACCATTAAAAAAAAACCCCGCAGCTTCCGGCAATTGCACGTGAGTCTACCTTGGTCTTAAGGTGCCTAAGAACCACATTTAACTATTTTAGAGCTTTTGGGGCCCCTGACTCTTCGGAGCCCCCCTTGAGCCGCGGGGTTCCTGGGGTCCTCCACCTCGTAAAGAAGTAAGATTACTGTTAAATAAATCATCCAATTACTCTGATATATATATATATATATATATATATACAGTGGCGCCGACTACGTGTGTGCTTCGGGGCTCAAGCACCCACTTTTTAGTGAGCACAGAATTTTTAGTGACAACTCATACTTTGAAGTTCGAAGATAGGGCTAAAAGAACTTTTATGTGTGGGTGCTTCGAATCTCAAGAGCTTACAAAAAATTACTTTGGGTGCTGAGTACCAGCAATGGTGTAAGGATAACCGATAGACCTATGATAGTGACGTACACAAGGAGGGGTAAAACTTGCCCCCCGAGTCCAATTACGCAAGGATGTAGTACGAACATTTTTACAGCTTGCGGAATTTTTTTGCATTATTTCAGTACTAAAATGCTTAATTTATTTACTAGTTGTGTGATATTTTAAAAGTTTAAAAGAAAACCTTTACCGAGGCCAAATCTATTTGGGTGCTTCGTTATGGACGCACATACGAGTACTTTAAAGCGTGGAGGTGGGGGGAGATTTCTTGCATTTGTAAGGGAGCGGGCATATGTCGCGCTTTCAAACATTTTAGTAATGAAATAATGAAAAAAAATTCAGTATACTATAAAAATGTTCACTATACCAACGGCTAGATGTAGGGGCCCGATCCTCCACCTACTTTCGTATATGAACACCCATGTCCTTTGGAATTCAAATCCGCATGACGAACTTCGATCACCATGACAATCAGTGGCGTAACAATAGGGCTGCAGAACTGGTAAAAGCTGGGCCCGATTAACCTCTGAAGTGGTGGGAAGCTCAGTCTCATTTCGCCCCCCCCATCTCCTTTTTGTTTGGGAAAAGTAAAGTTTAAATGCAGGCCCGGACTGGCTCTTTTGGGGGCCCTCGGCTAGAGATTTAAAAGGGGCCTCTTCAGGAGCCGATGTGTCGATTTGGGAGCCCTGGGCAAAAGTTTCGTTGGGGGCCCCCTCTTTGGAAAACTTTTTCAAAATTTACAAATTTTTAAAGAACCATTTGGGAGCCCGGGCGCTTGCCCCGAATGCCCGCCCGGAAATCAGGCTCTGCCTCTTACTGAAGAATTTAGAGGGAATAGAATATGTAATATTTGAAAATTAGGCTTACGCGCCTAAAAATCACATTTAACTATTTTAGAGATTTGGGGGTCCCTGACTTTTCGGGGGCCCCCTTGCGTCGCGGGGTTTCTGGGATCCTCCGCTGCGTCACTGCGTAAGATTGCTGGAAAATAAATAATCAAATGACTCTTATTATGAAGTTGTATATCCATGTTTGAATGCCTCACCGGGGCCCCCTTGGGCCGGGGGCCCTCGGCGATCGCCGACCAGCCGACCTGACCAGTCCGGGCCTGTTTCTAAAGCAAAAAGGTAAGCATAAAACATCGAGTAATAGAAAACGAAATGATGTCAGTTCGTGCGTGAGAAGTATCTTAACCCTTTAACGAGCAGTGTGTCCGCTCCGGGAACGCCAAACTCTGACGTTCTGACGGTTGCCAGTCACGAAGAATAGATTTGATTTCTATAAAAATAGTTCCGGGTGACCTAGCTCCACGAGAATCCTTTACTTTTTAGCACGTCGTTTCCCGTTAAAAAAATGTCACGATTATTTTTAACATCACTGGCATCTGCCGAAAGATGGAAGAACGCGAGAACCGCTGGATAGATGGCCCAATGCTGAAAAAAAGGCAGGCGTTCCCATCGCTCGACTGAACGACCCGCAAGAGGGGTCGAAAGGGGGAGACGATCGAAACTTTCATCGCGTGCCACAGATCTAGAAACCCCTTTTTTTGACGCAGCTGGCTGTGCCCGCTGTTTACAGCTTCAAACATATAATCAGCCTTACCAACTTACTTTTTTGAAATTTAAGCCTTTAATGGGCGATGGTTTAATAGTGAAACCACCAAATTCTAGAAACTTCATCTTTAATCTAAATATATATATATATATATAATCATTACTCAAATTTCCTATCTCTGTTTCATAAATAATGTATATCGTCCCCACTCCCCCGCAAAATGCTTACATTTAACAAAAGAAAAGGGGGGGGGAAAAGTAAGTAAGAAATAGAAAATATGGTATTTTTTACTTATTTTTACAGGTATATTTAGGAAAAGGTCTAAAATTCTTTATAAAATTAATATCGGAATTTTATTAAACATAACTGGCTTTTGCGAAATCTGTAAGAATCGCATGAAAATCCTGGCCAAGGGTTTAGTGTATTTCGCGAAATATTAGTTTTACAAAAATAATGCGACAAACTAGAACTTTTAAAACTAAAATGTTATAATACAAAATTTGCTACGCTAACTATTGTCATGGATGTGCACCCCAAGGTAAAAAAAATTCGGAAACGTTACCCCAAAATGTGGGGCAAATCTTGTAGTTTAAAATTGCAGAAACGTTTCCGAACCATGCGGGTAAAGTATTTAGAAACTTTTCTGCATATTTCGGGAAAATATTTGCATATTTTTCTGCTTTTCAGGTAAGGTTTCTGGAAAAGATGTGTAACGTTTCTGTATACTTTGGTAAAATATTGAGTAACCTTTCGGTTTATTTCACGAAGGTTTCCGAATTAACGAGTAACGATTCTGTGTTTTTGCGAAACTATGGTAAAATATTGAGAAACCTCTCCGCCCATTTCACAAAGGTTTCTAAATTAACGAGTAACATGCACTAGATGACAGCACCAAACTCTCACGGAATGAGCACTCAGTACCAGTATCGAAACCTCGACGCACTCCTTCCTAGACCAGCACGTTACCTCAGCGCTGTATCGTCTTACTCTTGATTGCTTTAAAAGTAAACTGACTGCTGCAAAAGTTCGTTCTGGCATGGCTTGTTTTGAAAACTTAAAAATTTTTGGAGTATTTTATAAATGGAGGGAAAATGCCATAATTAATAAATATAAATTTAAAATCTTAAACTTTTTTTTCACATAAATTATTTTCAGGAGATAATATGCTCTTTTATTTAAGTATTCATCCGGCGACGTCACTTGGTCACTGGTCACAAATAAACTTCACAGTGAGCACACAGTGGAGTCACATCACTCACAGGTCTCAATGTGACTAGTACGTGACAGTCCTGTGACAATTGTAACCCTCTGTGACGTCACAGCGACTCTTTTGTGACCATCTGTGCTATTAGGGAAGACGCGTTCACTCTTTTTCCCTCTGTCTCTTGGCACTTGGCGCATGCGCGCGAAGTCCCAAATGAAGATTTCCTTTCCTCATAAATATTTTACGCCGAAATGTGGGTTATGTTTCCGAAATCGTGAGTTCGAGTAGAGCATCGGTAGGTTACGCTATACTTTTGGAAACCTTTCTGCTATAAGTATGTAACGTTTCTGAAATTTTTACAGCGCATTTTTTAACACTTTCCAACAAGGTTGTAAAGTGTTTATGATTTCGGTTTGTCTGTCTGTCCGTCTGTCCGTCCGTCCGTGCTCTAACGTTCGTAAATATGCATCGATTTCTACGAAATTTAAATGTGTTATTCTTGTTTTCTTAAAAAATACGCAAATAACAGGCAGCCCCTTATTCATTCAAAAACATTAAAGCATTTTAAACATAAATAATAAATGAGCATGCAAATTTCTGTCGTACAAGTCATTGTCGTTACAAATATTTCATTGCTCTAAATATTCAGGCTCAAAACCAGAACCAGTCCAAAGGTCACACCGACCCACACATGTGCATTGAAGAATGTGTCTTCAGTTGATCGTAGCGACATCTGGTTACTTCGATCAAAGGAGTGCTATTATCTGCGCTATAGCCTTGTAAATGATTTATTTATAGTTTTTATCTTTTCTTTTTTTATATATAAATGTTTTACGAACGACATATTTTCAAATTTTTTATATGGCATGTTTAAGCCATAGTATGTGTTCATTTTAGTTCAATAAATCTCATTGATTGATTATACAACACAAGTGAGGTTTTCGAAAATAATGAATATTATAAATAAAAATTTCTACTAGTATTTGGTCATCAATACTATCTTACCGCAAAATCACAACTAAAAATGTAACCCTAGCAACTGATCTACACAACTGCTTTACATGCGGCAATTGTTGAAAAATTCAGAATGAAACATCGATACTTGAAAATATGGATATGAAGGAAGGAACACGGAAACATTGCATAAAAAAGTGATCGATAATGACCATATGTTGCTTTTTATCAATATCCCCCCCCGCCCCGGCCATTCGAACGTCAGTTCTGGAAATTTTTCATGTCTCCTAACATATATTTTTTATTATTCATTTACAGATCCGGGCTCTATCTCTAATATTATTAAACAAAAATCAATGTTCACGACTTTTTACATAAGCACAAAACATAGAAACTGTATGCAGTTGAAGAATAGAAAGAATAATTGATTTCTGTATGCAATTTGACAAACAGAATTTTACAACGGATATAAAATTATATAACAATGCCTTAATTCTCAACTTTTGAATAAGGAATGGTCAGCACTGTAATTGGTTTCAAAAGCAAATTCGAATCTTCTTCATCAGGAAAAAAAAAAAAAAATCTTTCATTTCAAAAACAAACTTTTGATTTTCCAAAAAGTCGCCAAGTGTGGCGACATTTCGAACATTGTGCGCGATTTTTCCAATGGGGCCTGTAAAGTTTTTTTTTTTTTTTTTGCATTAACATCACACAAGAGCCTAATATTAGTCTAATACTCTTTCTTCTATTACGCAATCAAAATCGAGTTTGTTCTGTAACATTCCGGGACAGTTTTCTCTAGAACCTTCTCCACTATTCGGCGTAATCTGTAAAAGCAGTGCATTGCTTTAGTTGAGTCAGTTTTGCTGTAGTCTGAGAGCGAAACAGACGCCCGCTCTGTTCACTGCAGTAGCCTGAGAATTGTGCCATTGTAAGCAATATTTTGCTTGATTCGAGAAACTTGCTTTCGAATAATGTGTGTGAATTCGTCAATGAGGAACTGCTTACGATTTCCCTCGTATATTTCCCGCGAACTTTTGCTTGTGGAAGTGTTTTGTTTTGCGTGAGAAATACAGTATCTGTGAAAGCTTCTGCACTGAGCGGACTGTTATGAGCAAGATACTGGCTGTGAGTGCCTGTGAATTTTGTGCAGCTGAATGTTCGACGAGGTTCTGGAAGCAATAAAAATTATGTTCCATCCTGACAAGTGGACTTTTTACTAGAACTTTCTACATACACTGGACTTTAGAACGACGAACCCAGGCATCGGGCAGTTTTCTGCAATAACTCCTATATTTATGTACAGCAAAGAAATTTTTCTTGCAAGAGATCTAAAAGAATTCGAGTTCACTGAGCAGGTCGTTTTTCAGTTCACGAGTTCACTTGCAGGAGTAACTCATGAATTCTGTCTCTCAAATCAATCCGTTAAACTAGAGCAACGGTTCCCAACCAGTGGGGCGCACCCCTCTTGGACATATTAAAATACGAAATTTAATTTTTATACGGTCCCTCCTTTCCTACCCTTTATATTGAGAAGAATGTTGCTCTTTGCCCAAGAAACTTAATAAAACAAATCCCGTGTCTCTAAGTGAAATAGTTAGCGAGAAAATTAATTTTGAAAAGGATGACTTACACCCCTTTACCTACTGTGTTGGCGTCCGTTTTCAGGCGAAAAAATCTTTACTTTAGGGGACCCACTATGAGTGGATAAAAGTTAAATAAAGATCCCATAGTTGGGAAAAGCAGTTAACGCATTCAAATGTGTGAAATGAACAGGTACTGTTTTGCCTAAAATGATCGTACTGGTTTATGAAATGAGCGATCATTTATTCTTTTTTGGGGGGTCATCCACTCATTACATCACATTTATAGAGAAGGAATTTTAAAGTATAAAAGAGAACGACAAAATAATGGTGTAAGTTACCATGGTGTGGTCACTTTCTCTAAAAACTGCCCAACGTGCTTTACAGGAAAATTCTAGCTAAATCCGGATTGGAGGAGTCCACTGTGTCTATCGAGTCACTATTAACATAAATGAATGTGAGTTGAAAAGTCATTACATTTTTCTCACTTTGGAGACATCCCCTTAGTGCTGGGCGACACATGCCAACATTTTCAAATAGATCTATCTCGGAAACTATTCCACGTAGAGACACGGGATTTGTTTTATTCATTTACTTAGGCAAAGAGAAACATTCTTCTCAATATAAAGGATAGGAAAGGAGGGACCGTATAAAAATTAAATTTCGTATTTTAATAGGTATACAACCCCCAGTAAGAAAAATGCCCTATCTGAAAGCTACTCTTCATTGGACGAACTTTTCTAATGGGAAGTATGTTTCGATCCCTTACGGTTTCAAAAATAATCGCCTTAACATCTATTTTGAATCACCCGCTATATATATATATGAGTTGCAGTAGTTGTAACCCCCTCCCTCGCCCGCATGAAAAATTTCTCGCTACGCCACTGTTTACGACATTAATTTCCGGTCCCCCTGACTTGATTTGTGATTGGGGATGCTTCTCCCCCTCCCCCTCCCCCTTGAACTAGTTTGACGCTCAATGATAGCGCCGTGAAATTTCATCGCTGTCACTGTCAGTCACCAAAAAAAAAAATTTTTTTTTTTAATGGCTAAATCGTCCCAACGCCGAAAAAGTGCAGCCGTTGCCATTGATCCATTTAACCACCAAGAACATTGCGGTCGATGGAATCGTCCATCTGGCGCCGCAGAGATGCATCGATAGCAACGGCTGCAGTTTTTCAGCGTGGGGCAGGCTATCCAGTTGGGGGGTTCGTTTTATATTAATGGGAAAATGCTTCTGTTAAAAAATAGTACAAGTGTTCGAAACTTTTTGAGTTGGCCTATTGGATATCACGGAAAAAACACTCAAAATACGGGTGTTAAACTTTAAAATAAATAAAAACTTTGTGAAAAAACAGACATAAAATGATACTTATTACAAGATACGATCGTTTCGGCTAAAAATTTATTCAGTCTTCGTCAGTCAAAGCTCTTACAAAACAGGATTCCATCTGAATGCAATGAGAATTATTGAAATACATCCCATAAGCATTTCTTAGATATGTGACAAAATAGTAATTTTTGTGTCAATAAATAAAACACTATCTCAAAGTCCCTTTTAGACAGACAACAGCCACACAGTCTTTCGACCAAAATAAGTAGTTCAGTCTGAATGTTTCCTTGTAATAGTTTATTTTGCGTGATGAAGTTTCGTTTAATATTCCGCTCGTGCGCTTGTTTCATATTGCCAAGGTTAATAACTTTCGAATGGTTTTTAGTACCACGCAAAATATCAAAAATGGCCTGATTGAATGTTAGTTCATGTGATTTACAGGACCTTGACTTGTTAAATCTGTGTTCTGCTGTGAATTTTCTCATTTATGAATAGTTTAAATCTTATTCCGATAGCAATCAAAAATATTTTTTTGTATATAGACTTTTAGATGTTTAGATTTTAGATCTATCGATGTTTAAGACCTTCAGTTATAACTCAACAATATACAACTCTTTTCCTTCGTGTAACTTTGCGATCATAAATGGGTCATTTGAAAAATCACTTAAATCACGACATCACAACTTTTCGGGAATCAAAAAAAGTGCAAACATATTATAAGTGGATTTTCAAGAACTTGTTAAAGTTTACTTCAGTGATTAGGTTTCAAAGCGCGTAATTTTTTTTAATACTTAATATTTTATCAATACCGAATTTATAAAATATGTTTGTTGAAGTAAAGTTCTCGTAACTGAAAAGTGTGTTTTTTACAAAGTTTTTTAATTCCTCTTTCCTTTTACTTCTTATGTGTGTTTTTTACAAAGTTTTTTAACTCCTCTTTCCTTTTACTTCTTATGTGTGTTTTTTACAAAGTTTTTTAATTCCTCTTTCCTTTTACTTCTTATGTGTGTTTTTTACAAAGTTTTTTAATTTCCTCTTTCCTTTTACTTCTTATGTGTGTTTTTTTACAAAGTTTTTTAATTTCCTCTTTCCTTTTACTTCTTATGTGTGTTTTTTACAAAGTTTTTTAATTCCTCTTTCCTTTTACTTCTTATGTGTGTTTTTTACAAAGTTTTTTAATTACTTTAAAGTTCTCGTAAGTTTAGTTCTCTTAAAATTGAACATAAGAGTTAAGTCCTACAGTAGTGGGCCATTTGAAATTTTAAGCTGAGAAACACAAGAAATTGGAACAATTCATTGAGATAAGAGTTCAACCTGTGACGGGCTTAAAACATTATCAACTAAATATCAAAGTTTCAACCTTCATTTTCTGTTTAGTTAGGTACAAGAAAGTTCGTCACTGAAGTTGATCTCTCGGAGAAGCAGTGGCGGCTTGTGACCTGTTTCAGTGGTGGGGCCCGCAAAAAAAAAATATTAATATCGCGAAAATATAGATACATATAGAACAACCTATCCCCACGTGCACACAGCGTTAAGTATTTAAAACTTCTCAAATGACAAATGATTATCAAAATTACTATACAACTTTTGCTATTTTCTACCTAATTATGTTCGAAAAGTTTACTTTATTACTAAACAAAAAGCCACATTTAATTATTTATTATTTATGTTCTTTATAACTGCTTGTTCATAATTTTTAGATGATTTATTTATTATAAAATCAATATCAACATATATAAAAAGACATTTGTATATCGCTTTTCGTAAATCAAGAAAACAAAACAGAACAATACGTATTTGACTGCACTGCAAAAATACGATCACGCACATAAAAAAATTTCCTCCTAAGCGGAAAATTTCGCCAATAACTACCGACTGCCGAAATTTCCCCGTACAGTCGTGTAGATCACCATGCGAGGACCCGAAGATCTGGGCCCGAGACAGCGCCAAATAAGCTGTTTGGAAGCCAAAGTTAATGGCGCGTCAATATAGCTTTTGTGCTCAATGCCAAATATGTCAACCCGGTGAACGGAGAAAGGACGCCAAATTCAGGGCAAGCCAGCCCATGGTCCATGCATGGTTTAGATAGGGGGAAATCGTGTAACTATCGCTTTCTTACGTGCTTTTTTTAATGGATAGTATTAAAATAGAGTAAAATGCGTGCATTTTTTCAATGAAGGTAAATTATTGAAAGAACTGTCTAACATAATAGGAAGATACTTCGATTTAGACGGTGGTTAGTCGGTGGGGCCAGGCCCCTCTGGCCCTTAATGACGAGCCGCCACTGCGGAGAAGCATTCTAAGACTATTATTAGTGATTTCCTTAAGGGACAAGTCTTCATTCAAATCATTTTTAGCACACACTCTATTTGTTTTTAAAATATATTGTTATTGATATTATTTGATTATATACTGAATGTATTATAAGCTACCATTGAATGAAATTATAATACTAATTTACATATAGTAATGGGTGGCCCACTTTTAAATCAATGCTTTACCAAATGTTCCAGAAGTGCGGGCCTAGGGACCCCAGCACTGGAGCACAAACTTTTTCTCAAAAAGATGGTCTTATGACAGGGCCGGCCCAAGAACGGTTGCGAATGTAGGCGATTGCCTAACCCCGCACTTAAGGGGGCTCGCACCAGGGCCCTTTTCTATAGCATTAGACTGATCTTGGTAGACGGTTGAGATATATCCGCCAAAAAAGCCTTTAAATAAAGCAAATATGTGTTATTAGTAACTTACATAAGACATGATAGAAAAGAGGCCCTGCTTTTCTGGTTCGCCTGGGGCCCCGCACCTCCTTCGGGCAGGCCCATCTTATGATGTCCCATAAAACCATTTTTTGCCATAATGCTTCATAATGCCTGAACCAGAACTTAAAATGAATAAAGATAGAGAATTGACATTTACCTTTAATAAAAGATTGACTGTTTGTGAAAAAATGTAAAAATCTCATGCGACTAGAATCTATGAATAAAACATTTCATCTATAATTTTTTATAGCTTTTCTATAATCTTTTTTATTAATGCATTGATGCTATTACTATAGTAAAGACTTAATTCTATTTTCCTTGGCCATTTGACAAATCTAGGTTGCCCACTACTGGTACATCAAAAGTTTGCTATGACTACTTCTGGTACATAGAAGTGACCCAAGTTCTTTATAATTTTTAATTATATCACAATTATTTTGGTATTTTAGATGAGTGTTACTTTAGATATGAGATTGAGCAATTACAAAAAAATATGGATTAACAAAACTTCTCTAAAGTGAAGATGATAATTGAAGAAATATCCTTAAGTGACCCACTACTGGAGCCAGGGGCGTAGCCAGAAATTTTTCATGGGGGGGGGGATTACGACTACTACAACTCATATATATGTATACGTGGGTGTGATAATGTAGTGAAGAATATACATTTTGTGTGGTAAAAAATTCCTCATGGGGGGGTTATGACCCCCCTAACCCCCACCCCCTGGCTACGCCCCTGAATGGAGCCCTTACCTTATATTCGTAATATATTTATTAAAAGCTAAATAAGACACACACACACACACACATAGAGAGATAACTTAAACATTTTCATCTGCTATTTTTAATTTTAAGGGACGTAATGATATTTAAAAGAGTGTTTTTGTGCATAGTGAAAAATAATGTTTTTGTTTTATGACAAGCCTAGGCGAGGGACATCTGACTACGAGGAGGGCTCCTTGGGTTGAGGACTTCTTAAGGGATTCTAACGCATATTTTCGTTACATCTGGAGAAAAACGTACAAAACTCCAGACCGTTTGATCGGCACTGGTAGATCAGAGTGCGGGACCTTCACACATTTCAGACCAAAACTGAATCTGATATAAATGCAAACATAATTTTCATAAAGAACAAAGCGATGCATCCTCAATGCTATACGGATTCAATATGTGAATTATTTTATACCTAAATTATAAATTAATCACTTTATATCCAGATAATGTCGTGTTATAACTCTGATAATTTTATTAACACTTCTCGTCTCTGTAGATTGTGGAGAAAGAATATTTGGAAAAAATTAACACTAATAAAACATTGCCTGAATAATGCAAACAAAAAAGCAGTAAACTTATCTTTCATTTCTATTGAGTCTACATTTACTGCATTCTAAAACAATAAATTGGTTTCTAACGAATTTGCGAAAATTAAAGTTAAAACGCTAAAACTGTAGTAGGTTGTTTTGTTACGGTTTTTAAAATAAAAATAGTTGCAGCGTCGGCTCGTACATAGGGATTATGGAACTACAGCAGCTTCAAGTTAACTATAAATACAATTATATTTATATATTTATTTTATTTTTTCTTAATATATGAACTTTATACAATTATTAAACGTGAAGTCTGTAGCCATCAGGTAGCAATAACAAAAGCCTCCCCCAAAACATAAATAAATCTAGAAAATATAGTAAGAATCTTTGAACAACACTGCCACCGATGCAGCTCCTGGCACTATCGCATTTGATTACCCAGCGCTTGCGCGAAGCCCTCGACTATACGTTCTCAAAGAGGGAGTGCCTCACCATGGCACAGTGGTTATATCACTGGAAATGGTAGACGGGCGAAGTGTGAAGATCCCGGGTTCGGGTCCCATCGCGCGTCCGTCGACCTAACCGTTCGGAGTTTTCCGTGGTTTTCTCCGAAACGTAGCGTAAATACGGGTTAGGACCCCTTAGAAAGACCCCCACCCTTAGGCCTAGAGCCCACGCGTAGCTAATCGGCCGTAATCCAACAAACAAACAAACAAACTCAAAGAGGGAGAAAAACAAAGAGATGCATTGTCCTATTCGCAGTGCTCAGTTTCAGCTCCTGGGTTATGAGAACTTTAATAGTCCAGCAAATACAAGCAATTCAGGGGATTGTTAAAACAGTTTCATGTTTTAGTCTTCGCCTTTCCCCCCCCTCGTATTTCTCTTTTACGCTACTGACAACGGAAACTGTACATTTTTTTAAATTTGAAAATGTACAAAAATTAAAATTAAAATAATCCTCTTTTTTTGTTGAATATCCAAAAAATGGCTGTCCCAACTCAGCCTCAGTAACCAGACCACGAAAAACAGATATTTCTAATTCTATCTCGTTTAGTGTTTAGTGTTAAAACGTAACATATGGCCTACATTTTATTTTGGGGTTGAAAAATTATTATACTATTTAAAGTTCGCGAGAAAAAGTATACAATTATATATATATAAAAATAAAAAAAATAACTCTGCTGTTCTAGCCTCGTCAGGGGGAGACCCCCCCGAACCCCCCTCAATTTTTAGTTTCATTATTTCCATATTAAAACGATATTCATTGACTATGTCATTTTATCTCTCATGTTTCGTGTATTTCGCCTGGTAACCCTATGTTGAAATTTTTAGGATTGTAACCTATTTATGGAAAAATACATGCGATGCCTATTCTACAGCTCACGAAATAGTGTAACACTAGATTAAAGCTGTTGTGAACTAACTAATAGTATTTAAATATATGTAAAATGATGTCGCATACTTTTATGTCGCATTTTTGGGACAATTTTCAATAAAGGGAGTGCGAGATAAAATGGCATAGTCATTAATATTAGCTTTAAGTGTCGTAAAATAATAAGTGACAATCAACGCTACTTTTTCGGTTCTAATTAGTATTTGTAAAATGTTACTCAACAAACAATACAAGTTTTATCCACCTAGATCAATATTTTCCGTTATGATATTGTTACGAAAGTTTAAATTTTGTTGGAAAATTAACTTGGACGAAATTATCTGTCTGCTTTGAGTTTCTTAAAATAGTAGCTGTGCTTATTAGTTAATTCCCCCCCCCCCCCATACTTGGAACAATTTGCATATGGCTTATGATATTGCCCCTCTGTTTTTTCCTTCCTGGAAGTTAAAGGGAAACTCAGACCACAGCTAAAGGGAAATCGGCAAATAGTCGCGTGCTGAGGGGTATCCATTATGGTTGCAAATAAAGGGCAGACAAATTAAGGTTTTCCCGGGTGACGTTATCTATTGATGCATGCAACACTGCAGCGGTATGTAAATGAAAACTTAAAAATATAGCAATTAATGTAAAAAATAAATGCAGTTCATTTATTACTTTCCGAACATGTACCCTGTAAGGAAAGTATTGTCATCCTGAAAAAATTCGACTTCGAGATTTGGGTGTATGGACACGTTTTGAGGTCTTCTGAATTCATGGATGCTACTTTTTACGAGATGTATGTGTGTGTGTGTGTGTGTGTGTGTGTGTGTGTGTGTGTGTGTGTGTGTGTGTGTGTGTGTGTGTGTGTGTGTGTGTGTGTGTGTGTGTGTGTGTGTGTGTATGTGAGTGAACACGACAGCTCCTAAACGGGGCATTCGATGGAGCTCCAATTGGGTATATATGTCATAAACCACCGTCGCAAGACCGGTATTGATTTGGGTGTGTATAGGACTGATAGTTTTTTTACAGGGCTACGACATAACGATTTCTTTTACATTATGGCCTATGGGGAGAAATTCTTGAAAGTGCGTTAGCGTTTAAACGGCGCATTCGATTGAGCTTCCATTGGGTATATATGTTTGAATGATTCATCGATTAAAATTGATTTAAGTGCTTGGTAATGCGTAAGTGCTCTTAAAGTCTCGCGGAGTCACTCCAGATACTTTATTCTTTAGCACAGTACTTTTCCATTCGTTTACTTAATATTTCTCTTCGCGAAACATTAAAACAATACGCAACAACCCCAATAACTGTAGCCACGAGCCAACACTGAATAGTAGTATTCATACATTTTGTACAATTTTTATTTTATTTTAAATAAAAAGCATTAAAGGCGGCACTTCGAAATCTTGCATCACGCCGAGAAGAGAAAATGTACAGGCCCCGATGATGACAAACCGGGGCGTGGGTCTAAATGAGGGCCCCCTACATTCTGTTTCCTTTACAATTGTGATAACAGCTTTTATGTATTTTGTGCAGTGTTCTCGTACGCAGGGGTACAGATCTATGTCGTTATTAAATGTAT
Organism: Cheiracanthium punctorium; assembly: GCA_038373885.1. Lineage (NCBI taxonomy): Eukaryota > Metazoa > Arthropoda > Arachnida > Araneae > Cheiracanthiidae > Cheiracanthium > Cheiracanthium punctorium. The sequence continues at coordinate 119,421 of JAWZYV010006905.1, read as the reverse complement.
CTTTACATGAAGTACGATACTAGACAAATGAGAAGGTTTGTGAACATTTTAAAAATTATGGAGAAAACTTTACTAAATAAGTTTTATTAGAAATGAAGACTTAAAAAGTAGTAATAAAAGCCTGAATTTTTCATGGTATTAGTGTAGCCTTTAATTCCTATTTGTCGAGCAGTGGTTCAGTTTTAGGTTAAAAACCTCATTGGGTCCGACCCTTTTCTGCGTTGCCAGTCAAAATCTGGCAACCCTTCTAGTGACCACATCTTTTTGCAGAAATCAATCTGCTGTGATGTACTTTCTATGTAGAGGTAAAATTGAAATGAAAGATTTTTATTATTTGTAACTCGTATATTCATAACTGGGGAAAGAAAAGGGCATTTACTATATTTACTAAACGAAAGCTTAAATTAAATTTAAATTCTGTAAAAATTTAGGGACCCCCTCAAAGTCGGGGGCCTAGGGCATAGGCCCCTCCTGCAACTGCGATAATCAGGGCCTGTCTACAGCAATATAGCAAAATTTTTGTGCTGCTCGCGCGAGCTGGTTACTCTTTTGAAAAAAAAATAATTAAAAAATATACTATTTACAAAAGGTGGTTAATTATATTCCGTAGTAGTTGGCAGCTATGACTTAAGTGTAAATTATTCGAGCCCTATGGGTCCATAGAATTCTACACGTATGTAAGGTAAGTATCCATGTTAGTATCTTCCTACCATGTTATAAGTTAAAAAAAGAAGCAAAGTTAAAATTCCAAAGGAGGGGGGGAAAAAACATTTTCGATGAGATAGTGCATTTTAGACACATCTGAACTTTTCTTCATTTCATACTTTACATAGCATAATCTGATTTCAATTAACCAGAGCCTAGCGAGGGCAGCTTATAGTAACATTGTGTGTTACATGGCGTCACAATGAATACTAAATCATGATTGAAATTAGCGTTGCCAGGCGTCCGGATAAAGCCGGACATAGTTAGGCTTTTTGATTGCGTGTCCGGCCAAACTTAACGGTGTCCGGCTTTTGTTAGGCATTTTACTGGTGACTTTGGCTGATTAGTAATAAAGTACTTGAACTGATTTGGCATTCGATGTTATTTATATTTCATTAGAATTTAACAAGATTTATAGTAATAATCGAAAAAGCTTGATTTTACATACAATTTTTTGTTGTTCCTATTAATACTGAGACAAAATCCTCAATATTGTAGACTGACCGGCCTTTTTACCCAAATGTCCGGCTAAACTGGCTGGTCTGTCCGGCTTTTTGGTTTGACGACCTGGCAACCCTAATTGAAATCAAAAGAAGAAAATTTTTTAAAGTAAAGGTTTTTTTAAAAACTTTTGTAAATGGCGTGAAATACTATTTTTTTTATGTTAGTATAAATTAGTTTTCTGTATTGAGTGGTAAATTATTGGGTGGGCTCAGCCCCTATTCACAATTTATTGGGAGGGCTCGAGCCCCACGAGCCCATATAACTCTACGCCTATGTCTCCCTGGCGTGTTTCTGTAGAAGTGGGTCTTTCATCCTATAATTAATTAATGTACTTCTATCTTATAAATATGACAATAGATGGCAGCACCAAATTGTAAAAATTGGAACAATGCATTGCTAATCGTATTTTCCCAATTCGATAAAATTGAATTCAAACAACTATTCAAACAAACAGGGGCGGCCCGACACGGTAAGCAAGGTAAGTATCGCATCGGGGCACAGTCTTGGAAGGGGCGTCATTTCGAACTCAAAAGCTTGAAAAAAGTATAAAAAGGGGCGCCTTTTTACGTTTGCAGGAGGGCGCCACGTACCTTAGGGCCGCCCCTGCAAACAAAATTGATTTTTAAGGTTTCCAAATTTTGTCTTGCTCGTAATCCTTTTTTTTTTTTTTTTTTAAATATCACGTTCCTCCGTAACGGCGCTAGTTTAAAAAAATCTTTTTTTTTTCACCATCGTCGTTAAGTTATAACATTATTCCTATAGAAAACTAACTGGGTGAACGATACAGAGGTGAACTAATCATATTAACTAAACTGTTTCTTTACGGTCCTCAAGAATGTATAAATTAAAAATTGCTGAGATTGATAACTTGTGTTCCAAAATTTACGTAATATCAAAGTAAATTCGCAGTTTGTGCGATTCCAAAGAGCTCCTTGTGATCACACAGTTTGATATTTTTTCGGGAGATTAAAACTATTAAACTATTTTGTTCTGCTGAACCATGGTGGTAAAAATAAAAAGATAATGCTCGTGTCTAAATTGAAAAACAATTCTTGCAGAATGTGAAATGCACAATTTAAATATATAAATCGTGCATTTCACATTCTGCAAGAATTGTTTTTCAATTTAGACACGAGCATTATCTTTTTATTTTTTTTTTTTAGTTATGTAACTGCAAATTAGATTATGAATTTAAAAAAAGTAAAAATTCGTTACGATAATATATATTTTAAAGCACTATATATCATATTAATAAATATTTCTGGACTATAAAATTAAAAGTTTTTGTTTTATCCACCAATTTTAAACATATTCCGCGATTGTTTCAGCAGAAAAGACTGCATGAACTTTGTGAGTGCGTGCGTGCGGTGTGTATCAGAGTATATTAAAAATTCAACTGAAGAGAGAGCCTTAGGATATACCGGCTGATGCATTGGTTTTGTGCAGTTGTCAGTCAGATTTAGCTGGTTCTTCATCTCCTTACATGAAGAGAAACGACAGCAATCTGCAAATCTGCACTAGTGATCCAGATTCCCAAGCATTACTATGTCATTTCAATATATATATATATATATATATATATATATATTATATATATATATATATATATATATATATATATATATATATATATATATATATATATATATATATATATATATTCTGTTAATTTCAAAATGAAAATTGAACATTCAAAATCAGGGAAAACACTTTTGGGAAGAGTGCCACTATCCGAAAAAAAAAAAAAAAAATTCTTGCGTGCCACTTTCAAATTTTCAAACATACTACAAAATATAAAAGGTGAAAAATATTATTTAGAGGCTGATTATGGAATTTTAACATTTACTTTCATATAAGTCTGGCTAGTGGAGATTAAAAAAGCCATCAAATAAACAGAACAAAAGTACAAATTTAGGTTTTATTTTTGATAAACATTTTTAAAGATTCAGTAAGTCAGGTTATGTATAAAATAAAACACTTGAAGCAACTGTTTCTAAATAATTTAAACAGTCTTACTTACATTTGCGGTCGGTCTTTTAACGAATTTTGACGAAGTTTCGATGACAAAGTTATAATTTTTGTTTAGCTTTTCATGGAGGTCTTCGCGTGCCACTGTTGAAATGCTGCCGTGGCACGCGTGCCGCGGGTTAGCCATCCATGTTCTAGTGCTGGAACATTTCGAATAATTAAAGGCTGAAAAAAAAAACCATACCCAAATTAAAATGAATTAAAAACTTTGCAAAAGATAAATAGCATACGAGCGCATTTGGATCTAAAACTCTAACTTCTCAATCCCCCTCCTCCCTTTTTCTTTTATTTAACCTTCTACGATTTTTATTGCTTATTTTTATGTTATTTTCTCCCCCACCTAACTTAAAATATTTATAGATTTAAGAGTACTATTGTACTCTTTGTTCAGAGTTACTTGTTGGTTTCACTGTTTATCTTTTAGAGTAACAGCGAAAACTATATCTTCAAAAAGATTTTGAAGGTAAGAACCCCAAAAGAAATTAATAAAATAACAGCAATACATTGTTTCCATTTCTTTTTACAAACCGGAACATCAAAGTTGTGTAAAAAGTTTACTTTTTCATTCATTTTCATCTTGAATAAAGCCTAACAAAAATTTATTAATTGTTAAGTTGATATTTCATTCTTTTGCTGTATTATAGTCTGTAAGAGTTCTTGAAAGAACGACCTTCGATATCAGTTTTTTTTTTTTTTTAAATACTATTTACGCTGCGCATGGTTAATTCTGAACCAGTCTTCTAAGATCCGGCGCTTCCGACCTTCAGTCTTAATTCTGTTATCCAATCACGCAAAACGGGATTTCTTTGTAGATTTTGTTTCACCTTTTGAGGAGAGATGAAATGGAGTTGATTACTCGAGAGAGATGCATCGAGTCGAGATATTCTAGCTGTGTTCGGCGCACTGGTCAATTACAGTGGTTATCATTAGTTAAGGAAAAATCACAAAAATGGCGATTACTCTAAAAGTTACATGTACAATTTAATGAAACTCACCCACAGTATCCAACAGATAGTAAGCTGTAAAGTAACATGAAAAGGGACCGATCTACACACTTGGGGGCCCAGGGCACAGATACTTTTGGGGCCCCCGCACAAGACTATTTCGCAGAATATTACTTAATTAAATTAAGTTAAAACCAATTATCATTCCTAAGTTAACCTTACGCAAACATTTACAATTCAGTAAAATGTCCCGACAAATATCCCTTTTATGAATTTTTCAGTTTTGAATTATTTTTATGGGTATTTACAGTCGTCACACACCTTAGAAACAATAAAAGGAGGAGCATGCTGAGGTGTCCTATCAAATTTGCGAATATCTAATCGAATGGATAGTTTTTGACATTACAAGTGACATTCAATTAAAAATTTTGAATATTTGTGATGAAATGAAGTAAGTAATCAGAAATTTTACTCTTGAGAGATAATTTTAGTAGTTATTATGACATAAAAGGAAGTTTTGGGGGCCCCTAAAAATCGGGGGCCCAGGGCACGTGCCCCGAATGCTCCGCCGTAAATCAGTCCCTGAACATGAAAAGAAATGACCAGACACATTTGGTGTTACCGAATTTTACATATGCATAAAATCAACTAGTTGGATGTGTCAGTTTGTTTGGCAAAAATACCTTCAATATGGAATATGATTCACTCTAAGCCGTATTGCTTCTATAGAAGCAATAGAGCATCTACAGCGATATGAGATGTTGTCAATTACGCGGTCTATCAGTTCCCTTGGAAGCGAGAGCCATTGCTCTCCTCCAAAGCAGCTCCAAGCGCGGCCAGGGTTTGAGGAGGAGTATAGAGAGTAGCTATATGTCTTCCTAAATCACCGCGGACATGCTCTTTAGGTCCCTTGATCGAGCTGGAGACTCCATGCGCCGAATTGTTTGCCGATGAAGATAATCATCTACGATGCGAGCCTTGTCCTATCTAGCATTGTCGTCTTGAAGCAGGAAATCATCACCTATTGCCCCGGATTAATGGTGCATCAAGGATGCTATCTCTATAGGTCTGAGGGTCCGCTTTTCCTCGTAGAAAGGTATGGAGGTCTGTGCATCCACCCAAAAAAATTCCGTCGAAATCACAAATACTCAGAGCCTTATTTCGCATGGGCGACTTCTCCCAGGGCCCCCGGCTCGATAGGGCCCCAATTTCAAATGTTGCTCGGAAATATTCTTTTTTTATGTATCAAAATTTTATAAAAAATAAAACAGATTTCATAGATGGGGGCCCCAAATTCATCAACGCGCGGGGCCCCTGTTGTCATAATCAGGTCCTGCAAACACTGCCTCCTGTTTATGCATCTCTTTCACGGATGTTTGATCTTTGGTCGATAACGGATTCTAGGCTATATGCATATACAAAAGCGCATACTATAGGTTTAGTGACTAAACTTGGTCTCATCCGTAAAGAGAACAGCCCTCCACTGGACATACTGATGTGCCCACCTCAATCGTTCCCTTCTGTAGCTTTATGTAAGTGGCACGCAATGGCTGGTCGCCTTACGTACAGACTCCCTTCGTGAAGCCTTCTACGCACGGTTGACGTTGACACTACAGCAAGGGAGGATCTCAGATGAGTCGGAGTTGCTGTTCTATTCCTTCGTGCGCATAACTACAAATATCTGTAACGGCACTGGTCATATTAGTTAGTCGTCCTTGGATGAACCTCCTGTACGCCGAATTTGTAGTTAGAAAAGCCAAATGCAGTTGTCAAAGTCAACGAACAACAGAAGAACTGACATTTAATTATCTGGCCACTTGTGCCTGACTTTGTCCTGCCTCCAGTCTCCTAGTAACGTTCTATCGTAGATCATCGGAAAATGATGCCTGGCGGTCATTGCTACGAATTGGCTATCCCCGATTTCTTCCCTTAAAATCGTAGCAAAAAGTGGAGGCTTGATATAAAACATGCAATTTTATGCTCCTAGGAAATTATTTATTATGGCTACAAAGCCGCTAATTTGCATATAGCAGATTTACTCAGCAAAATGTTTCTGAATAAATTTATCTTAGCAAAATTATCTGACAACATATTCCAATTACAGACCGATTGCCTTATTTTTGAACGTGTTAGTACTATTGCAATGATTTTCCTTCAAAATTCTGGAAACCAGTGTCGATTCATGTTATTCTAACATAAATTTAGGAAGGTCATGTTAATTGCATAATATTGTTTTATTCTGATAAGATCGTTTATATCAGTAATATCAGTAAATTTTTACAAAGTGTATCTTTGTAACAGAAAAATTACAACCCAAAGTCACATTAAGATATATTCACATTTTAAGCTCAATGGGTACTTTTAGCCCCACGTGCCCATCTCTGGTCACTTTCAGTTTTTTCATTCGGACCTTCGATCATCGTTGGGCATTTTGCATACCTGTAATAATAATAAAAAATTATTATTATTATCATAGCGCCATATTCATCCGTGGACACCTGTTTTATACGGGTTTTGCATATGTTAGTCTGTTATCCGATTTCAGAGCTATCATTGTTTCGTTTAACGAGATAATATTACTACAAATTTTTTGAGTGATCTGCTCTTCGGGGTTTAAATAGAGCCTAAAATTCGTATTCTACACTTCAAATAATTGAAATTTGCGATTTGTTGCATGAAAATCGGTTCACCTAGAATGCGATATACGGAGTTTTGGGTGTCCCCATTGTTTAACATAAGGTTTTCGAGAAATACTGGCGCTATCGCTTAGCTGACTTCAGTTTTGGGCACTTAATTTTAGCGTCAAATTTGTTGATCCCCCCCCCCAAATTGCCAATCTTAGCGACTTGGCATTTGGTGTGATTTTATACAAAGAGACTGTAATGTTTGCCTTCCTCCAAAAGTATTACGCAATAGCCTATACTCGGGGCAAAGCTAACCTGATAGTGGAGGTAAAGCTATAGACCATTCGAGTCCGCCGCTCTCAAATAGTTCTTTCCATTTGCCTAGGTTATTACAGAACTAATACATTTTTCATCTACTAAGTGCTAAAATAAAGTGCTTACTATAAAATTGCATATTTGTGTTACTTGATCACCGTAATTAGAAGGATTAAGAAATTAAAGTCAGAAATGAGATGTTATGCCTTCCCAGACGCTTGACCAATGGCGTCACCTCTTTTGTGCTGGCGAGAATTGAGTAATGCGGATTTGCCTTGTGATTGGTTGCTTTTTGATGTTGACAGCCAGATAATTGGAAGGAAGGAGAAACAGGTGTCGGAGTATTACACGCGCAGAGGAGTGAAATGGCCCTCTAGGCTTCCACTCCACAATCAGGTTAGGTTTGCCCCGAGTATAGTAATACTCAACTCCATTTCTATTACGCATTCAAGATCTTCGATTGATTGGGATTTATCTAGAAATGGAATTCCGTAGAAGCTTGGAGTAAGGTCGGCGGGATGTATAAAAGAGCAGGATACTCCAGAAAAGTTTCAGTTCAGTTGTTAGAGAATGCTCTTGAGTTCACTGCATTAGGCTTTGTATTGTGTGCTTTTGTAAGCGATATGTTGCTCGTTTTGAGTAGCTTATTTTTGAAAGCTGTTTGTGAATCCTTCGTTGTTGTACACTGAGAGCAGCTAAAAAAAAAACATGTTGTACTTCACCGTTTCAAATACTATTTAGAAAGTGCATCATAATCCATGAGTGTGTCATGTTTGTATTTCCTGTATTGATTTCTACTTTATATTTATTTCTATTTTTTTTTTCTTTGAGAAACCGATTTGTAGGGTGCGCAAATTTTCTCGCAGTAATAATTTTTTAATGCGAGAAAAATAAAAAAAAAATGCGAGATTCTCGCGTTCTCGCATTCTAGTGAAAACACTAGTATCGTACAGACACACACACATACATACATCTCGTAAAAATAGCATCCATGAATTGAGAAGACCTCCAAACGTGTCCATACACCCAAATCTCGAAGTCGAATTTTTTTCATGATGACAATACTTTCCTTACAGGGTACATGTTCGGAAAGTAAAAGATAATCAGCAAGTGAAGGAAGCGCCTCATAATTACTCAGGATGTAATAAATGTGGCCTTTAAAACCAGCGTTTGATTTTAAAATTAGATTTTATTAAGAAATGTATTTAAAAAAATCTGGAGTGACTCCACTCGACTTTCCGAACACTTACGATTAAGATCATGACCAAGCATTTAAATAAATTTTAATCGATGAATCATTTAAATATATATACCAAATTTAAGCTCAATGGAATGTACCGTTTAAACGCTAGCGCACTTTCAAGAATGTCTCCCCATAGGCCATAATGTAAAAGAAATCTTTGTCGTAGCCCTGTAGAAAAACTATAAGTCCTATACACACCAAAATCAATACCGGTCTTGCGATGGTGGTTTATAACCTGTATACCCAATTTGAGCTCAATCGAATGGACCGTTTAAACGCTAGCGCACTTTCTAGAATTTCCCCCCATAGGCCATAATGTAAAAGAAATCTTGGTCGTAGCCCTGTAGAAAAACTATAAGTCCTATACACACCAAAATCAATACCGATCTTGCGACGGTGGTTTATAACATATATACCCAATTTGAGTTCAATCGCATGCCCCGTTCAGGAGCTATCGTGTTCACTCACATACACACAAACACACATACACACACACATACACACATACATACATACATCTCGTAAAAATAGCATAAATGAATTCAGAAGACCCCAAAACGTGTAAATACACCAAAATCTCGAATTCGATTTTTTTCATAATTACAATACTTTCCTTACATGGTACATGTTCGGAAAGTAAAAATTACGTAAGAATGGTTGCTATTTTGAAATGAACAGAGCACTCTCCGCAAATAAATTCTCCTTCTCCAGTATAGTGTATAGACTCTTCTTAGGGGATGAGTATCGCGAATCTTGCAGCTGAGTCACAGGAAACCGGGTCTGGCAGACTTTTATCTTATTTCAATAGCGGGAAATCTCTCCTTCAAAAGTCCGGATGTTAGTAATGCAATATCTTGAGTCGCATTTATTTTTAATCCTCCTTTGAATCGGTGTTAACAAAGAAGCATCTAGAAACCGAGTTGGTATGCAATTTTTTGCTCTTATAACGGTTGGAAGTTCTTCGATAACAAACTAAGAAAACCTCGATGAGCATAGGATTAAGTTTATATTTTTAAGTCTCAAATTTCGATAGCCTGAATAAGTAAATACGAAATGGCACAAGATAGCTGAAATATTTTTTTAAAAAAGAAAACTTTATACTTTTGTACGGACTGTTACTAACAGAATAACAAGAGTCGATTTTTTAGTATTTTAATTCTGAGCCAGTTAAATAGATAGATACATAGATAGATAGATAATATAGATAGATACATAGATTAAACCCAGTGGTGTAATGGTTAGCGCTCCGCGCTGCCGTCCCACAGGTCCGGGGTTCGAATCCCGGACTGGGCAAGGTCGACTCAGCCTTTCATCCCTTGAGTGGGTCGATAAAATGAGGACCCAGCTTGCTTGGGGTCAAACTCTGGGGGCTTCGCGTCAGGCTGACCACCTGGCCGAGGCATATGCATCTGCACCCCAGAGCCTATGGTCGCGAAGGCGCGGTTGGGCAGCGCAGGCCTTGGCCCCGCAGAGGGGCTGTTGCGCCAAAGTTTGACTTGACTTTTGAGATAGATAGATAGATACAGGGTGAATTTAAACGCTTGGACAAAACTTTAAGAGGTGATAGGACACATAATAAGGAATCAGAATCCCATAGCAATGTGGGGTCGGCAACATCGTCTTCATCTAGCTATTAATAATCACTTTGGAAAAGTGCTGAAACAACAGTGCACTTTCCGACCCTTATTCGTCAGAAACTGATGTATTTTTCTCCGAAAACAGAAGACCAAAATTCATAGTTTAAAAATTTAAAGTATCATCAAAATCATAGTTTATAAATTTTAAATTAAAAATTTCAAAGTCTAATTTATATCACGGATGAAATTTTTGGAGAGGAGCCTATTGTTTATGAAACTTGGTTAAGAAATGAGACGAACACTTTTCGCAAAGTGATTATGACCAGGTAAGCGAAAACTGCGTTTTTGACCCCACATTGCTATGTGATTCTGATTCCTTATTATGTGCCCTATCACCCCTTAAAGTTTTGTCCAAGAGTTTAGATTCACCCTGCATATATAGAAATATATACAGTAGAACCTCGATCCATCGTTTTTCATGGGGAGCGTACAAAAAAAACGATGAATGCGGGAAAACGACAAATGCGGTTTAAAGTCAAAATACGAAGAAAACAATGCTTGTGCATACACGCAACTACTGTTAAGTACTAATTTTTACAAAATTGCAAAACAAATAAGTCGAAGATGAAAATTGCAAATGGTATTTATTTTTAAAAATCAGTCATTTTATGTTAGGTTTTTCAGCATTTTGAAGTTAAATAGCAAATCTTCAAGCTTTACAATACTTTTCTGCGATTTCATGTTTTCATCAAAAAAGTCCATAAAAAGTTTCAAATACCGTTATTACTTCAGAGAAGCTTCGTACTAGTGTGGCTCAGCCTCATCGGCATGAACAATGTATTCTGCTTCGCCATTATTTTCATTTTTTGCATAATAATCACGCATTTCTTCCATGTTTAGGTTACCGCAACGTCTTGATGAATGGAAATATAATCATTCAATTTCACAGTATACACCCCTATCATGTCACCTATCATGACACGTACGTGTGGTGACACGTAACATCTCTGTTACGTGTCACCACTGTTCATCTGATTTTCATCAAACAAAGAAATGATACGAAGAAGCAAAGTTTGTATGGCATGTGGATCCACTTAACTTTCCAATTCATTTTGGTTAGGAGAAAATTTTTACGACGATGAATGCGGGAAAGTCACTTTTTGACGAACGATACATGAGGATTTCTTCAAAATTATTCAAATATAATTTGTACAGGGACCATAGAAATAAAACGATCCATACGGGAAAACGATGAATGCGGGAACGATAGATCGGGGTTCCACTATCTATATAAATAAAATTAGACTTTTGTCTGTACATTTCTTGGAATTCAAAAATTTTGCGATTTCTATCCGTTTCAAGCACCCGGGAATCCGATGCGACCCTCAAAAAAAAAGTTCGTCTGTCTGTCATTCTGTCATTCTGTCCTTCTGTCATTCTGTCCGTGACGCTTTTTTTGTTTAAGCATCACGTAAAAACGGCTGAAGCGAATGATATGAAATTGGGTGTCATGATAGGTGGTCACTCAACTTAAAACATAGGCGTCGAATTTTTAAAAAATCTTGATTAGATTTTCAGATTTTGCGAAAATCGTTTCAAACTGCGTAAATTTGTGTTCAAGCATCACGTAAAAACGACTGAAGCGAATGATATGAAATTGGGTGTCATGATAGGTGGTCACTCAACTTAAAACACAGGCGTCGAATTTTTAAAAAAATCTTGATAAGATTTTGAGATTTTGCGAAAATTGTTTCAAACTGCGTATTGTGTTCGCACATCACGTAATAACTGCAAAGGTGAAAAAATGGTATTTGGTGAAATGATAGGTGGTCACCTTAAACTATAAGCATCTAAAAAAAAACGATCAGATTTTGGGATTTTGCGAAAATCGTTTCAAACTGAGTGAATTTTTGTTCACGCATTACGTAATAACGACTAAAGCGAATGATATTAAATTTGGTCACATGATAGGTTGTTGCTCAACATAAAGTATAGGTGTCCAATTTTTTAAACATTTTTATTAGATTTTGAGATTTTCTGAAAATTCTCCCAAAATGCGGTTATATTTTTTCAAGCATCGCGTAATAACGACTAATACGAAATTTGGTGATATGATAGGTAGTTGCTAATCTTAATTTATAGGTGTTGAATTTTAAAAATAGTTTGATTACATTTTGAGATTTTGTGAAAATCGTTTAAAAATGCTAAAATGTTTGTTCCAGCATCACGAAATAAAGACAGCAGGGAATTAAACGAAATTGGGTGACATGATAGGTTGTCACTCAACTTAAATTCTAGGCTTCCAATTTTTCAAAAATGTTGATTAGATTTTGAGATTTTGCGAAAATTATTTGAATATGTGTAAATATTCGTTCGCGCATCCCATAATTACGACTAAAGCGAATGAAATGATATTACTTAGTTACTCTCTAACCTGTAATATTTTAACAATACATAAAAATTATAATCGCGCTTTCTTTACTTTGGCAACTACATCCATTCTGTGTACTCCTACAATGCTGACGAAAGTTCTTGCTTTTAGAAATTTGCATTCAGTACTAACCCGTCAACGACGGGTACTTTAGCTAGTATATATATATATTTAAAATTTTTCAGTAATTTAGAAATGGTGCACATCATAAAACATTAAGTATGAATGATAGTGTAAGAAGCAACTAATTTTGTAAAATAAATAAAGAGAGTAAGAGGTAAAGGTGAAGAAGAATTAGACAATAGAAAATTGAAAAAAAGAACAGAATTGTAATAAAATATTTTTACTGCCCAAACATGTACCATATAAGGAAAGTATTGTAATCATGAAAAAATTCAACTATAAGATTTTGATGCATTGACACGTTTTGAGGTATTCTGAATTCATTTGTGCTGTTTATACAGTGATGTGTGTGTGTGTGTGTTGTATTGTGTTATGTGTATGTGAGTTAGCAAGATAACTCTTATAGATAACGTTCAATGGAGCTCAAATTTAGTATATATATTATAGACCACACTCGGACGACCGGTATCGGTTTAGGTGTGTATAGTACGTAATTAGATATGTCTATTACAAGTCTTGGTCACATGGCCTCTATAGATTTTGGTATACGCAGAAGGTATACGTATTTTGCTCACAGGTTTGCAAAAAAGAATTCTCATGCATTATGACCTATTTAACTATTTAAATTGCTCTTATGTCTACATAGTGTACTCGATTGAGCTCAAATTATTGCATCAAATTAGTATGCATTTCGTCACTGTCTTACACTCTATAAATTTTGGTGTGAGAAGGAGTTTTTTTACAGGGTTACAAAAAAGTATTCATATACATTGCAGCCCAGATTAAAATATTGTACCTAAAATCCTTCAGACAATCGCATAGCTGATTGGTGAACGTAACATTTTCTAAAAATATACTCAATTAATGACATATACGAATTTGGGGGGGGGGGGATATTCAAATACCACATTGTAATTTTGACTTTAGTTTCTTGCTGAATTATTAACTGATTAAAATCTGTTTAAACGCTTGGTAACGATCGAGTGTTCGGAAAGTCGGCTGGAGTTACTCCAGACTTTTTTAGATAAGTTTGAGATCAGTCATTAATTAACAATTTTTAAATATATATACTGGGAAAAAAAATAATTGTTGGATCCGAATATTTTATCTTTTATTCAAATTCGCACACTGTGAAGTCTAAAGTTATGGATTCTGCTAATCGGATCGATTGTTTTTAAGATGATGATTTTTAAATGAAAACTATTACTTATTAAAAAGAAAAAGTAGAAGTAGTCTGTTCTGTTGGAACTACCGCGAGATTTATAAATGTAAGATTACTTATCGTTACTTACTTTTTTCCCCATAACAACCTGTACAATTTGCCTGTTCAAAATCGCTAAACTTGGCAAGCCAGCCCTTTTATTCTTTATTCCATTATTTTTGCAAATTGTATTTCTGTCTGTAATGTAGAGAAATGGACCCAAATCATTTTATGCGGCAGAAAATTGCCAAGCATGATAAAGATGATGCTTTCTTTTCTAGTGTTGTGTTAATATTTTCTAAAATAATTCGTATTTCGAAATTTTAATCAGCTGAATGACATTCCTTAATTTTTTTTTTCGATTTTTTAAATATCTACCACAAGTTTGCACGTGGTCTGGTTTCGGAATGATTCACTTTTTGAAATAATCTAATAACTTACAATGACGTTGGAAAAAATAAAGATCATGCTCGAGTGTAAAAATATGATGTCAAACTATGTAATCTCGAGCAACTATTTAGAATCACACAAATTGCGAATATGACGTAAATTTTGTGTCACAGTTTATCAATCTCACGCAATGTTTAACGTGACTGACGAGATATAGAGACTACGGGGCCGACATTTTGTGCACGCTCCTTTGCACTCCAAGAGTCATCTGACCTAAGGGGTGTGACCATCTTAGTTTGACTATCTCTGATTTAGATGGTCACATGACTTTTCGGGTACAAAAGGGTGCGACAAAAATGTCAGCACCGTGGCCTGTAATATCTCGTCAGCCACGAAATTTTTAATTTATAGCATCCCATTTTTACTTTCAAACATGTACCATGTAAGGAAAGTATTGTAATCATTAAAAATTCGACTTCGAGATTTTTGTGTATTGACACGTTTGCGGGTCTTCTGAATTCATGGATGCTATTTCTACGAGATGTATGTATGTATCTTTATATTTTTGTGCATGTATGTGTGTGCGTGTGTATGTGTGTGGTTATGTGAGTGAACACGATAGCTCCTAAACGGGGCATTCGATGGAGCTCAAATTGGGTATATAGGTTATAAACCACCGTCGCAAGACCGGTATGGATTTGGGTGTGTATAGGACTTATAGTTTTCCTACAGGGCTACGACCAAGATTTCTTTTACATGATGGCCTGTGGGGGGGGGGATTCTTGAAAGTGCGCTAGCGTTTAAACGGCGCATTCGATTGACCTTCAATTGGGTATATCTGTTTGAATGATTCATCGATTAAAATTATTTAAATGGTTGGTAATGATCTTAATCGTAAGTCTTCGGAGAGTCGAGTGGTGTCACTGCAGATTTTTGATTATCGTAAAAGAAATCTAGGGTATCGTTCACTAGTTAAACCTACTTGGTTCATTCAGTTAATTTTCTAAAGGAGTAACTTGAATGACGTTGAAAAGAAAATTTCTTTGCGCAGGACCGTTATGAAAGAACGTAATGCTGCGTTAAATTTTGAAATTATTGCATTGAACGGATTTCTGGAATTTATTTAAAAGTAGAGGAAGCTATATTATAGAATATTCGGAAAATATGGAATATCGGCTCTGTTAGGTTCTATTCTCACATGAGAATATAATACCTTGAACTATATTCAAGAAAGATTCTCATATTATAATGCAGTGAGAGTTGATCGCTTGCTATTGTCGTACCAACCGCTACAGAACAAAGCGTGTTTTGTGATTTTCGAGAGTTTTTATAAGTAAGTTCTCAAACATTTTAGCCAACTAGTGTACACGTGACTTGGACATTAATGATACGCATAATGTGCACTAAAAGAATTGTAGTACTGCGGGTGTTTCTAGCTCACAGTGTTTTGGCACATCCGTTTAAAGGTTCATTTTCCTAGATGGCGTGTGGGTAGTACTGGAATACTAGTAATGGATTTCATGACATAAACTAAAGAACCGGAAAACAAAGACGCTGAATGTATCTTCTGTAACCGAAAATTTTCCGAAGATTAACGCTGAGAAATTTGGATTCAATGCTTCAGCTGTTCTCTGCGGGCTCACCTTGACTGCACCGTAGCAGAGAAAAAATATTACCTCTATGACTTTTGTAGACTCGAAGCAAAAATGACTTGAACATAATCTTAAAAATGCGGTTTTATATTTAGAAATAATAAAAGCCGTTGTCTGTAACGCTTCCGGTGTCGACCCATCGCTCCCGGTGCATCTGGTGGCCATGTTGAAATTTTGATAAATAACGACATTTTTATCTCTATAGCAAAACCACTATAAGCAAAAACTTTTTGTACAATTCGAAAGATCTCTAAAAAATTAACCTTTTTCAAACTTTCAGCTACTTTCAACTCTAAATATCTAGCGATATATCAGTCCGTGAAAAAGTAAACACAGAAGCGAAGCAAGCGATTCAATCCTTGATTCTTTGAAAAAAAATCACGAAACATAATCTCTCACGTAGATCGATGAGAGAAAAAGCGCAACAGATTGTTTGGTGACGACATCTATGAATTATATTGTTAACTAAATCATTAAAAATGTCCGTTTCAGAAGGATTAAATAATTTTACAATTGCGCAAAATGATTTCGAGGCCATATTTTAACTAACCAAATTTATTAATTTAATATAGTAAAAAAACTATATAAAACCATTCATTATAATTTATATTTTACTATTTTTTCACTAATTTTATTTATTTAAATACCAATGCATGTTCGAGCGAAAGTTTTACTGTTACAAAGAAAAATATTTTTAAAGAAACAATACATTGCAGCAGGAATATGTTGATAAATATCTCGATAAGTTATTTTTCTTTTCAATGGTAATCTCCCCAGCCGCCCCCTCAAAGAGATTTTGCTACAAACAATTGTATTTATTAAAGTTTCGATTTTAAACGAAAAAGTTAGTTATAGAATTATTTTAGTACGTTTCAAATTTCGGTCGCGAAGAGCCCCATGTGCCGTGGGTTGCACTAGCCAGTCGCGAAGAGACGCGTGTCCTCTTGGTTGCATATTTCGGCCGCGAAGCAGCCATCGACGATCAAAACTAGTTGCCGAAGGCGGCTAGTTTAAAGATAACTGTGTTTTATGAAATGTAATATGTTTTTCAACGGTTTAAACCAACCCATTCTGCATTACCCGACTATTTAATATTATACTCTACTTTTAAAAAAATATTTTTTTCTGTACAACAAAAATGAATAGTGTTTTTCTTTACTAGTGGTATTTTATTACAGTTAGTAATAGTATGTACGATGATTTTGGGGGATTTTATTCAGAAACCTATAAATTTATAGTTAGAAATGTATTGGGTTGGCAACTAAGTAATTGCGGATTTTTTTAGAGAACCAAAGACAATTTTTTTCATGGAACTAAATAACTTTATTCTATAACGTATTGCCCATTTTGATCAATGACCTTTTGCCATCTTTCAGGCAGCATCATGATCCCACGTTCATAAAACTTCTGGTTTTTATTAGCAAAAAACTGAATCAGGTACGATTTGACATCATCATCATTATTGAAATTTTTACCATTCAAGGAGTTTTGTAAAGATCGAAACAAAAAGTAATCAGATGGTGCAAGGTCAGGACTATATGCTGGATTTGGCAAAACATCCCAACCAAGCTCCAATAATTTTTGCCGAGTGACCAAAGATGTGTGTGGCCTTGCATTGTCATGATGGAATACAACACCTTTTCGATTTTTCAATTCGGGCCGCTTTTCTTCAACTGCATTGTTTAATTTCGTTAGTTGTTCAATGTAGACATCAGAAGTGATCGTTCAGTTGGGTGGTAAGAGTTCAAAGTAGACAATTCCTTTGTAATCCCACCAAACTGATAACAAAACCTTCTTTTGATGAATATCAGCTTTTGATGTTGTTTGAGTTGGTTCACCTGGCCTGCTCCACGATCTTTTCCGCTTGATATTGTTGTAAACAACCCATTTTTCATCGCCAGTTATCAATCGTTTTAAAAATGGATCCATTACGTTTCTTTAGCAAATCGCAGCTGTTAATGCGTTGCATTAAATGCGATTCAATCCTTGATTCTTTGAAAAAAAATCACGAACATAATCTCTCACGTAGATCGATGAGAGAAAAAGCGCAACAGATTGTTTGGTGACGACATTTATGAATTATATTGTTAACTAAATCATTAAAAATGTCCGTTTCAGAAGGATTAAATAATTTTACAATTGCGCAAAATGATTTCGAGGCCATATTTTAACTAACCAAATTTATTAATTTAATATAGTAAAAAAACTATATAAAACCATTCATTATAATTTATATTTTACTATTTTTTCACTAATTTTATTTATTTAAATACCAATGCATGTTCGAGCGAAAGTTTTACTGTTACAAAGAAAAATATTTTTAAAGAAACAATACATTGCAGCAGGAATATGTTGATAAATATCTCGATAAGTTATTTTTCTTTTCAATGGTAATCTCCCCAGACGCCCCCTCAAAGAGATTTTGCTACAAACAATTGTATTTATTAAAGTTTCGATTTTAAACGAAAAAGTTAGTTATAGAATTATTTTAGTACGTTTCAAATTTCGGTCGCGAAGAGCCCCATGTGCCGTGGGTTGCACTAGCCAGTCGCGAAGCGACGCGTGTCCTCTTGGTTGCATATTTCGGCCGCGAAGCAGCCATCGACGACCAAAACTAGTTGCCGAAGGCGGCTAGTTTAAAAATAACTGTGTTTTATGAAATGTAATATGTTTTTCAACGGTTTAAACCAACCCATTCTGCATTACCCGACTATTTAATATTAAACTCTACTTTTAAAAAAATATTTTTTCTGTACAACAAAAATGAATAGTGTTTTTCTTTACTAGTGGTATTTTATTACAGTTAGTAATAGTATGTACGATGATTTTGGGGGATTTTATTCAGAAACCTATAAATTTATAGTTAGAAATGTAAATGGTATTCCATAAAACTCTCCTCTCATCTAATGGTCTTAACTATTAAATCTTTTAAACCATGAAGCTTTTTAAAATCATCTATTACATTTACCTCGCCGTTCTAAAAAGTTCAAATATTTTAGCTGAAGCAGAAGTAAGTTCACTATATCTCTAGAAATGAAATCAATGTGACCCAAAATGTAGATTAAGTGTTCGTTTAATATATTATCCCGTTGTCTTCTTTGGCCATTAAACTTGCAAGAAGACCCGATACACAAACTAGGATTGTTCTTTTCATTATTGGGGTCAGATACACAATGTAAACCCGCATTACCGTGGAAACCACATATTGAGGTTGACAAACAGGGTGGTTAAATGTCGAAGTTGTTTGAAATACCGCGTTCGATTGATCTTCACGTTATTAATGCCCCGGATGTTTTTTAAGTAATTTATCTATCAGTAGGAAACGCAAAATAAAACAGAACTTCATTTCCATGTTTTTGCATTTGAAATGTGCTCCATGCACATTTTCATTTTAGTTTTCGTAATCCAGTTTCTTGGTATTTTGGATGTGTGTATGATAATACAAATTTAAAATTTATTTATTTTTATAAGTCATCTGAATCATTAGAAACCTACAGAGCTAGAAGTCAAAGCTCGCTGTGGAGGCAATTACAACGGGCGCTAGAAATACGCATTCGACGAAAATATACACACTCTATATATATGATCACTACACACACACACACTCTATATATTTGATCACTACACACTCTATATATTTAATCTCTACACTCTATATACTTAATCTTTGTCCAATTAAAATAAATAACTTCCTATTCAGTATATTTATTACCCAGGTAGCATTAACTTGTTCAAAGGCTGCAATTTCCACGTTCAGATAGTAGAGATGAGTTCGGGCTCATTTTTTGAAGCCCGAGCCCGAAGACTTTTAATCCGAGCCCGAGCAATATTACTTAGGTCGTAGCCCGAGCCCGAAATTTCAGCTAAAGCTAAATAAAATTCGTTAAAATTCCATAAAATTCAAAGAAGTAATTCTTTGATAGAATACAATAACTTTTGCCGTTTGTGCAAATTAAAGACAAATATCGTTTCAAATTTTTAATGCACTTTCTAATTCTTTATATCCATGTTTATGAAATAATATCCGATCTCATGACTCACTAAGCAATAGAAGACGCCGTTCTGAAATACCCAAAGAGCTTCACGCGCCTGTGCCGCTATTTTTTTTTTTTTTTATAAGTACTTTTATTTTTCACATGAATCACTTCTTAAAAATCTGTTTCAAGGAGTTTGTTCAATAAAATGGAAATTTTTCACGAGCCCGAGCCCGAACGCAATTGTGAATTACAGAGCCCGAGCTCAGTTCGGGCCCGGGCTCCGGCTCGGGCTTTCGGGCTCGGGCTGAGCCCGTCTCATCTCTATCAGACAGCAACGTTACCGTCCCGTACAAATTGACAGTGTCGCTTATGTTACGTCAGAATGTCCGGACAAAACACATGCAATGCTCGTCAAAATCTGGGTCCGGTTCAGTGTTCTCCACACGTACTTATAACGTTGCAGGGTTAATTATGCAGGACGTACTATAAAATTAAGTAAATAACCGATATTCTACAGCTTTTTTTAATCAGTTTCGTCTTTTATTTGAATCGACGGCTAATTGATAGGATGGATGCTGCTTATTAAAAGTTTCGAATTATAAGTCATATTTTGAATTATAAATATATTACAACACTGTTTGTGTAACTTGCACTAACTTTTTTTAAGGTACATAACAGCAAAATGTCCAACCACAAGTTTTTGGCGGCAAACAGCAATGATTGGATTGAGGTGTCTTTGAACTTCTTCTCGCTGGTTTAAGAGATGGGGTTCATTTGGGTAGTTCCCCTCTAGCGGGTATTTTTGTCGTCGTTTAGTACTACATTGAACCTCTTTAGTATGGGGTAGCGTACGTGGATTATAGAAGGGATTGTAAAATCTGTTGTCTGTACGTTAAGCAGTCGCGATAAAAAAATCTTTCATAGTAGATACTTCAGAGTACAGTAAAACGTGAAGCTCAATCAGCCGAAGCACACATTTTGAACCAGAACGCGTTTTGCATAATGTAAAACGTGGTCATCACGTTCTGACAATTTGTATCTGCTACCTGGGTGTATACCAAAATCGAAATGGCATTTCCTTCTAGAAAAGTGCGAAAATTTTCGTTTCGCTGGAAACATTGCCTCTTATGACGAAGTTTCATGCAGAGGAAATCATTTTATTAGTGAAAAAAAAAAAGAAACTGGATAATCGAGAAAAACTACTTTAAATGAATTGGATCAGCAATTTAAGTCTGATAACCGTGACTTCAGTATGACGTAATTGTCACTTTGGGACACCTAATTTTGTCACATGAATCATTAACTTTTTTTTTTTACTCTTCGAAATAAAATAGAGATGAAAATAACCAAAACTTGCTTGAAAATATAGAAACGAGAGGGTTTCAGATTTTTTAAAGTAGCGCAGATTATTTTCCTTATTTTTATACAAAATTATGAAAAATTTCAAGCGGATCGTACAAACGGTGTAGATTTTATTACGTTTTTCTGCTTGAATTTTTAATCTTTTTGGAGTAATGTTGGTAAAAGTTTTATATAGGGTTGGTTCAACCGGAATCGTTGCAGAGTCAGTGAGTCAGGGATCGGCATAACTATATAGTAGAATTTCTTTATGATAAACTGACAGTTTTTGGCAAGATTTAAAATTTTCTCCGATAGAGTGAATTTTCGAAAATTCCAGAAACTGTAAAACAACAGATAAATTGCCATTAGCATATATTTTATTGGATTTCGTTTGAGTTTTAAAAGTGAATAATGTTTAGTGACACCACTCGACTTTCCGAACACTTGATCTTTACTACAAACATTTAAATAAATTCGATTCAACTCAGTCGGATGTAGTGTTCAGACGATAGTGCATTTCAAATAACTTCAGTGTATAGGCTGCAGTGTATAAGAATGCTTTTTGTTGTAGCCCTGTAAAAAAAAATGTAAGCAGGACACGCACCAAAATTTACTCACTATGTAAGACACTGACCAATGATATGCTTACCTAATTTCAGGTCAATGACGCGAGGCGAAAAATAGGCGCCTCGGTTCTCGCAAAACAGCTTAATGCTTTGTCTCGTCTCGCAAAATCCCTATATCGTAATGGTAAAAATATTTGTCTCGTGTCGCAAAAAAATGGTCTCGCATCCATACCTAATCGAGGGTGATCTATAATATATATACCAAATTTGAGCCCAACCGAACGCTCCAGTTAGGAGTTACCGTGTTGACTCCCACACGCACATACACACGCATACATACATCATCGTAAAAGTAGAATAAATCTGTAAATGAATTCCGAATACCTCAAAACGTGTAAGCACATCAAAATCTCAAAGTCTAATTTTTTTATGATCACAATACTTTCCTTGCGAGGTACATGTTCGATGAGTAAAAAGTCTTATTTTAGGAGTTTCAAATTAAGCGAAATACATATTATTCTTTCTATTTAAAAAAAAAAAAATCACCTCCCCCGCCCCTTCACCTCTGATATTGACCTCTTATAGAAATACATGGGATGGTTGGAATTTGCCTTGGACTTTGGTATGATGTTTCGTGTTCAACCAAATTTAGAACGTGTGGATATGTAAAACCAAACTAGAAAACCCATGGTGAACAAGAATATACAGACCCTAATACACTGTAGTCACGATTTTTTCAAATGTAGTCAAATACACTTTAAACGTATTTTTATATCAATGAGGTAAAATAAAAATATCACTGCTTTTAATTTTAATTTGCTATAAGTCCCAAGAAATCCGCTTGATTGTGTACCGTAATTTTTTAATTGATTCCTGAAAATCTGTTTTATGTGGTTTTTGAAATGACCGAATTACCGGCTAACAAAATTACGTACAGAACTGGGCTCTTTAGTATGATATGCTTTAGTAAGATCTAGCTTTCAATTGAATAAATTCTGTTTATGTAAGGGTTATTCAATGGGTGGCACGTGCAAGATCTAGTAGAAAAAATTGTAGTGGGCGTCTGCCGTGATGCTTTCAACGCCTCCCATTTTATAGAATAATTAAAAACTTAATTACTTTAAAAGCATGAAAGCTGTCTAACGCAAACATAACTATTGTAAAGCGTGACAGGAAAACTATTTTTACAAAAAATAATTTATAAATGTAACGAGAACACAAAAAGACAGAAGCTTTTTTTTTTTTTAAAGAAGGAAGTATGATATTCATACTTCGAATAAATGCATTTATTTTCAATTTTATACCAAAAATAATTTATTTTCATACGCTACAGAAAACTGTTACAGAAAAAAAAATCTATAAACCTTTTATCAAAATCATCCTACATTACAAATATTAATTTCTTTTTTTAGTGCCTTCTTTGACAGAAGCCCTCTACAAGAGTATATTAACAGCTCTTTTTAAAAGGACAAGGCCTGCGTTCAACGTGACCCATATTAGTGACACACCTGCTTCATTAGTGAAATTAAAATTGTGGTGTGGCTTTTTCGTAAACAAAGATGACGGTTTTCGACATTTGACTTTTCAGAATATTTCACAGAGGTGCTACAGTTTACAGTTTTGATAGTAAATAAAGTTTCTTTTCTATTGGTTGCTTGTTTAGGTCTGGCAAAGTAATTCCAAATTATTAGAATAAAATAAATTAAAATAATAAAATAAATGACTAATGTCATAAACGGTGCTTCAAAAGTACTTAGTACAGTGTGATGCTGTCAATTATTCGGTCTATTAGCTCTGGCTGAAGGGGGAGCCATTGCTCTTGCAAGGCAGTTTCAATCGTGGCAAGGGTCGCAGGAGGAGGATGGAGAGCAGCTATCTGTCTTCCTAAAGCATCCCAGACATGATCGATAGGATTCAGGTCCGGTGATCGAACTGGCCACTCCATGCTCTGAATTGTTTACCGCTGAAGATAACCATCCACGATGCGAGCCCTAGCATTGTCGTCCCGAAGCAGGAAATCATCGCCTATTGCCCCGGCATAAAGGCGCACATAAGCATCAAGGATGCCATCTCTATAGGTCTGAGTGTTGACGGTTCCACGTGGAAAAACATGGAGGTCTGTGCTAGGCCAAAGGGAGATCCAAAGAGATCCCACCGAAAGAGATCCCACCCCAAACACGGACACTGCCTCCTGCGTAGACATCTTTTTCACGGATGCTTGATGGCTGATAACGGTCTACAGGTTCTCTCCAAATCTAACAACTTCTACTATGGCTTTGGAGGCTGAACCTGGACTCATCCGTACACAGAACAGCCCTCCATTGATAAGTGGACATGTTGCTGTGCCCACCTCAAGCGTTCCCTTCTGTGGCAGGGCACGCAAATGGCTGGTCACCTCGCGTACAGACCACCATCGTGAAGCCTTCTACGGAAGGTTGACGTTGACACCAACCTTCCGGTGGATACAGGAAGGGAAGATCTCAGTTGAGCCGGAGTTGCGGTTCTATTCCTTCGCGCACATAACGACAAATATCTGTCATCGGCGCTGGTCGTAACAGTTGACCGTCCTTGGCTAAACCTCCTGGATGCCGAATCTGTCGTTAGAAATTGTTGCCAAAGTCTATGAAAACCAGAAGGACTGACATTTAGCCATCTGGCCACTTGTGTCTGACTTTGTCCTGCCTTTAGTCTCCCAATAGATCTCCATCGTTGTTCTTCTGGCAAATAATGCCAGGAGGTCATTGCTGCGAATTCTCTATCCCCGATTTCTTACCTTACAGTCACAGCAAAAGTTGCAGGCTTGATCTCGAAGATGCAGTTTTATCTGCATGCCCCTAGATGCCGCCAGGCATATTCTAACATTCTTTATTTTTTTCTAGTAGTTAATTTATTCTGGTTGCAACGCGAGTAATGTGCATATTGCAGCTTTACTCAGTAACATTTATCTGACATCATATGCAAATTTCCTCATTTGCCTTATTTTTGAGCGAGTTATCGCTATTTTAGTGAGGTATCGCTATTTTGAGCGAGTTATCGCTATATTATTTTTCCTTAATTTATGGAAACCAGTGTACTTTGATTTAGAATAAAAAAATTCTTAAAATGAAACACTCTCATATTTTAAGTACGCATTAAAGTAGTATATATATTCAAAGCGTATCATAATCCACGCGTCTTCCCTATTTTTCTTCCTTATTCCATTAAGTTGGAAAGTGTATCATTACTCATTAGTGTGTCGCATTTCCCTTTGTATTAAATTCGCCCGTTATAGTTAGAATATGCTTGGCGAAGATTCTATAAATATTGTTTGGAATGTGCTTCATAATCCATGAGTGTGCCGTGTTCGTCTTTCTTGTTCCATAAAACACTTTTCAGAATCGAAATCTATATCAAAATACTGCATACGTATCGCTTCAAAATACTGAAATCAAAATACTTATCGCCTACTAAAATTGTTTTACAATCTTCGCCAGGCGAATTCTACACTTCTCCTTTGTAGTCGAGTTTACTAAATAAATTGTAGGGTTTGCCAGTTTTTACCAGATATGGAAGATATCAACCAAGCTAGCTTCAGTTTTGGAACCTTATGTTTTTGCGCCAAACTTGGCGATAAATATTCAAAAATTGCAAACCTTTCAGACTTTCAACATTTTACTCCCCCCCCCACACACACACACCCACACTATTTAGCAACCCTATTGAAAAATGTAACATAAACGTGTAAATGTCCGCAAGCCATAACAAAACCACTCAAAATAACTAGTCTTTAGAACATAAAATAATAAAACACTTTGTAAAATAACACCATAAAGGTTACACGGACGGCCATACAGCTGTTTCGAACAAAAACTTTTTGTTCTTCGTCAGCGACAACCACCCGAAGCCTGGAACGAGGAATAAATCATATCTACAAATTTTATGTCCACAGAACTGTCTATAAATTATGTCGATAGAACGAATAAAATGTATACCGCAAGACGATCGTTTCGAGTAATACAAGAGGTCCACCCTTCCTCTGCAGCAAAAAATTCCACCATCCGCACAGGGTGAGGATACTTGAACATTAGAACTTCAAGCCATACACACACGTCTGAATCAATTCGAAATATAGAAAAGCATTTCCAGACAGTTTGATCCGTCGCACACTGGGGCGAGTGTATGGAGAGGTTGGACATTTCAGTAAAACCAATTTCTGTGTAACAAGGCGTAAGTAGCCAGGTCGTAATCGGTAAAAGGAGTACAATTTTTCTTCGATATAACGATAGGTTTATGCGATGCAATCTAGCTATAAAGCGAAAGCTATAAAGCGAACGAAGGTTTCAAAACAGCATAAATTTTTCAAACTTTTTTTCAGAATTGCCCGCAGATCCCACTTCAGACTACCTTTCGAATGTTGAAATTTCGCTATCTATATAAATAAAATTAGACTTTTGTCTGTACATTTCTTGGAATTCAAAAATTTTGCGATTTCTATCCGTTTCAAGCACCCGGGAATCCGATGCGACCCTCAAAAAAAAGTTTGTCTGTCTGTCGTCCTGTCATACTGTCCGTGACGCTTTTTTTGTTTAAGCATCACGTAAAAACGACTGAAGCGAATGATATGAAATTTGGTGTCATGATAGGTGGTCACTCAACTTAAAACATAGGCGTCGAATTTTTAAAAAATCTTGATTAGATTTTCAGATTTTGCGAAAATCCTTTCAAACTGCGTAAATTTGTGTTCAAGCATCACGTAAAAACGACTAAAGCGAATGATATGAAATTGGGTGTCATGATAGGTGGTCACTCAACTTAAAACATAGGCGTCAAATTAAAAAAAATCTTGATTGGATTTTGAGATTTTGCGAAAATCCTTTCAAACTGCGTAAATTTGTGTTCAAGCATCACGTAAAAACGACTAAAGCGAATGATATGAAATTGGGTGTCATGATAGGTGGTCACTCAACTTAGAACATAGGCGTCGAATTAAAAAAAAATCTTGACTAGATTTTGAGATTTTGCGAAAATCATTTCAAACTGCGTAAATTTGTGTTCGCACATCACGTAATAACTGCAAAGGTGAAAAAATGATATTTGGTGAAATGATAGGTGGTCACTCACCTTAAACTCTAAGCATCTAATTAAAAAAAATTGACCAGATTTCGAGATTTTGCGAAAATCGTTTAAAACTGAGTGAATCTTTGTGCCCGCATTAAGTAATAATGACTAAAGCGAATGATATGAAATTTGGTCACATGATAGATGGTTGCTCAACATAAACTATAGGTCTCCAATTTTTTAAACATTTTTATTAGATTTTGAGATTTTGTGAAAATTCTCTCAAAATACGCTTATATTTCTTCAAACATCACGTAATAACGACTTATTTTCTAAGATACGTTTTTGGGTGTTTTTGTTATTTATAAGAGGCGCATGAAGAACATTAGCACATCACAGCATTCAATTTGTTCAGAAATGCACAAGTTACTGACTGTTTATTAAATTTTCTACCAACGGAGCAGCTAGTTAATTCTTTAAATCCAAGATATTATCTTCGGGTAATAATGTTAAAAATGAGTTAGTTGAGTGAAAATAGGTTCTTAGTTTGTCAATACAACAGTAACGACAGCAATATAACACACGACAGCTGGCTGTGCGCACAGCCAGCTGTCGTCAAAAAAAAGGGGGTCTCTAGATCTGTGGCACGCGATGAACGTTCCGATCGTCCGCCCTCTTGCGGGTCGTTCAGTCGAGCGATGGCAACGGCTGCCCTTTTTTCAGCATTGGGAAAGGTTTGCGCCTCAAAGGGTTAAATGGTTTGATTTTCCGCCTAATGTCCAAAATATTTCGCTCAGTGTGCGTCGCCTGAAATTTTCAAACAGCGTCCTTGAGAGAGATGGTTGCATGATAGGTCAACAATGTTCAAAGCGAAACGGCAAAGAGGCAGTAAGGGCAACTAATATAGTTGCGTTTTTGTACTGGGCAGAGTGCGTGTCGCGCATTTAAGTGGGGTTTTTACATGGAGACAAAAAATGGAGGATAATAGAGTGTGCGGATCGATGTCCTGCACATGGGATTTTCTAATTACTGAACTGTTGGTTAGAGTCCTATGCATTTTTAAAATCCATTTAGAACATACAGAAAATAGTTTTGTGGATACACTGCCATGAGGATGAAAGCGACCCAATGTCGCACTATCACGTGGGCGAATACGTCAGTTAAATATTGGAATACAGTATAGAGTCTCCGTCATTCGAGGCGGACGGGACAGGGCTTGCTACGAACTATAAAAAACTCGATGGATCAAAATCATCCTATTTCAAAAACAAATAAATGGAAATAACGCAATTTTTATAACTAGCCACCCCAGGCGCGCAGCCAGGAAAATTTTTCGGGTGGGGGGATATGCGACTGGAAATTTTTTCGGGGGGGGGGGGGGATATGAACTTATATGTGTATAAATAGACGGAATTTCATCACTAATCCAAAAATTTCGGGGGGGGGGGATATATCCCGATATCCCCTCCCCTGGCTACGCCCCTGAGCCGCCCCATACCTTATTGTTCTTTATACTCAGTGCAGTGTTGATTCAATTTCTGGACTCATTTCAGTTGAGTCAGCACTTCACTGAGTATAATGAAAAATTAGGTATATTGACTAATTTTTTCTGGACTCCTTTCAAGGCCGTAGCAGTGGTATAGCACTAGCGCTTTGAACTGGGCGACGGAAGGCGTCTGGTTCGAAACCAGGTCGCGTCCGCCGATCTACCTGTTTGAATTTTTTTGTGCTTTTCTCCGAGACTTCACGTAAATACGGGTTAAGACCCCCCTAGACAGTCCGCCACGGAGGACAACCCCCCCCCCATCAGGCCTAGATCCCTCGAGGCTCGAGCAGATAATTGGCCTTAACACCACATTTACATTTACTCACCGCCTTCCATGGCACTGAAATCTCCCAGATTCTGAAAGGAATATAAAATTAAGATGGTTACAAACAGGGGTGGGCCCAGGGTAAGTGGCGTCCCCTGCTCACGTAAAAAAAGACGCCTCCCTTTTATGCTCTACTTAGTTTATGAGTTCGAAATGACGCCCTTTCGAAGCCGCCGCACCGATGCGATGTTTGACTTGCTCACCGTGTCGGGCCGCCCCTGATTGCAAAAACAGGATGGTTTAGTGATAAAAGCCTAGGAAAAAAGGTACAAATTATTTTTATCCTACATTAATACTGAAGAGCTTCTAGATATATTGGCCATTATCAATAAACGGAAAGAAAAAAAAATGTAAGAAAATCTGAAACACTTTCAGATTTTAAATACGCACTAAAGTGCTACACTGTCTGGCCAAAAGTATCCGGACACCCCCTAAAAAGTGGTTTTGGTGGGTGACGCAAATTTGATGCGTAATCGAAAGCTATTAAAGGGTTGATAGTGGTTTGTTCGGTTGTATGTATGCGTTTGTGAAGCAATGAGTAAGTCAAAGGAGCTTAGTGAGTTCGATCCTGCCAGTATAGTGGGATGCCACTTTTGGGGGAAATCAGTTCGTGGGATTGCACACATTCTACAGAAGCCTAAATCCCCTGTGAGTGATGTAATTGTGAAGTGCAAACGTCGAGGCAGTGAAACTACAGAAAAACGGAGTAGTAGAGCGAAAAAACTTAGTGAACGGAGCCGCAGAACTCTGAAAAGGGTGGTGGAAAACAATCGCAAGTCCTCGTTGGTAGAAATTTCTCAGGAGTTCCAAAGTTCATCAGATGCTAGTGTTAGCAGCAGGACTTTTCGTCGAGAGTTAAACAACTTGTTATTCCGTGGTCGTTCAGCCGCTCACAAGCCGAACATCACTCCACAGAATGCGAAGCATTGATTGCAATGGTGCAGAGATTACCGGCATTGGACTGTGGACGTGTGGAAAACTGTTTTTTGGAGTGATGAATCTCGCTTCACAGTCTGGCTGTCGGAGGGACGCGTCTGAGTTTGACGGATGCCCGGCGAACGTTTTTTGCGTGACTGAATTGTGCCGACTGTTAAGTTTCGTGGTGGCGGTATAATGGTGGTGGACGTTTCTTGTGGTTGAGCCTGGGTCCGTTAGTTCCTGTGGTTGGAAACATGAACTCTGCGATGTAGGAGGACATTCTGGACAATGCTGCACTCCCAACTCTGTGGCAATATTACGGGGAAGGCCCATTTCTCTCATTCACACATCGAGGCTTACACAGACGTGGTTTGACGAAATTAGCGTTCCAAAACTGGACTGGCTTTCTCAGATCCCCGATCTTAATCCCACAGAACACCTCTGGGACGAATTAGAGCGCATATTACGTAGCCAGCCAAATCGACCATCCTCACTGCAAGCACTCACTTCAGCCGTGATGGACGCCTGGAAGTCAATTTCTATGGTCACCTGTCAAAAACTGGTGCAAAGTCTTCCCAGAGGTGTGCAGGCTGTCATCGATGCAAAAAGGGGACCAACATCATGCTAAATATGTGCCTCAGGAAACTCCAAGTCCATACCACTGGGTGTCCGGATACTTTTGGCCAGATAGTGTATATATTAAAAGCGTATCGTAATCTAGGCGCCTTCCCTATTTTCTTTCATTATTCCATTCAGTTGGAAAGTGTATCATTATTCATGAGCGTGATTAAACAAATTTAAAATGGATATTTCTAACATCCTTTTTCTGGATGTAATACAATAGAAATAAAATGGGGGAAAAGATTCGCAGAAAAATGCACAATTCGAACTGAATAAGTTTCAAAAACTTATTTTTTGTTTGTTTGTTTGTGTAACTTGTATTTCGGATTTGGGTGCTTGGCCCGTATACCGCTTATAAATCCGCGCCAGAAGAAAAAAATTATTCAGGTGTATTCTTTATCCAGGCGTAGCAGAGGATTGAAATAATTTTATTTATTAAAAACTGCGTATTCTATAAGTTTGCGCCATCTGTCGACTGCTATGCAAAATAAAAACTCAATTGTATTATTACTATTTTTTTTTATAAAAGATAGTTTTTTTGCGCAATAAAAAGTAGTCTGTATATTTATCCAGGACTTTAACCGTTTTCATTCCAAATTTCATCCAAATCCGTCTAACCGTTTCAGCGTGAAAGAGTACTCTCTTAAAAATTTAGAGTGACATTGTCACTCTTACAAAAAGTCACCGGCAAATGATCCCAGATAGAGTGAGATAAGAGTGAGAAAACTGCATTATGACTCTTCATCGATAGGATTCTGTCACCCTAACTGCAAGAGTGAGACAATGTCACTCTTAGAGTAAGGGTGAAGGCGCTATCTGCTCACTCTAGTGAGAGAGTCACCACCTTTCCCATGATGCTCTCACTTCAGCAGGAGTGAGTGCGTTGCTTCCATACCCAAACGACGCCATATTGGAATTGGACTGCAGTTGCGAAGTACCAACTGCATACAAGTAATGGAATACTTTTAGCTAACACAAGTAAGTAAAACCTTATAACTTTTCAGTTATTGTAAATGTTATTTAAAATTTGATAATTCACAACATATAAGATACATTGATTCAGTGTCGGATCCATTAGGACTCCAGCTCTTCCGACAGACATTGCTTTGGTTAGGGTTAACATTTTGCTTTACTATACATTTTGTTTTTAAGACTTAAACAAGCCTGCTTCTTTTAATTTTATACCCTTCCGAGAAATTGATCTTTAAATCCGTCTCTATACTTGATCGTAGTATGTTATTTATGCTTATATAGCTGAAATCTTGCATTCGTTTTTTGTTTCTGTATATAATATTTGAGCATGTTTTGATGCGTGTTTGTAAATCGGTGGTGCAGTCAGGATTTTATTTCGGGGGTGGAGAGGGCTCTAACCTGTGTATCAAATTGTAAGCAAGCTGTTTCAACTGTAGCCTCAGTATCAAATTTTAAACTAAGTAAAGGGTCAGATTTTTAGGAAGGATACGCGCCTGTTGCAAATAGTATAAACAAAATTTTAAATCAAAAGCAGAAAATAATGATCAATTATATATTGTATGCAATTTATATTGAAATAAATTATAAACGTGGGAAAAAAATATTTTGTGATTAAATTTCAATATGTCTATGTGCATCATTTTATCTTATTGCACATTCTAGCACAGATTCACGCTTAGAATATACATATATACGTTGTTAGATCAAAATAACCGCTCTGTTGTTGTGGTGTAATATTTCCCTCTCCACTTTTTACACATACACAAACCTCTCTCTCATATGGTAAAGTGGATAATTTACGATCGAACACCCCAGATGGCCTCAGGAAAGTCCACTTTTAAATCAGGGAAACCAGCTGAAAGTAGCAGGTGATTCAGAATGTGTGAGCTTTCATTAGTAGTACGAAAAACACAAGGGATACTTGTGCTTAGTAAACTGATTCAACGCGGAAAAAAAGTTATTGTTTTTGGTGTTAAATGCGAGATTTTTGGAATTGAAAAGTTTGTATACTGTTTAAGGACAATTCAATAGTATAGTAACGGATAAGTTTAATATTACTGGTAATAAAGGTAAGTGTTACAATATTAAATTTAGTAATACAGTATTAATTTTAGAGCCTTGCAGATTTTGGTATGGTAGATTTTATGTCTTCTGTTGTGTATCAATATTGGTAAATAAAATTCTCAAATTGGTAAAACTTACCTTTTAGCCTAGATACCAATTCAAAATAATGCTAATTTTTTTCTATTGAATTTAATTAACATATGAAATATATCCACAATATTGGCTATATACTGGAAATGTTTCTGAAGTAATTCCATTACTGATAAAGTTTTTAATAGTAGCAAGTTAGTAGTTAGCCCAAATTTACAATGTGTTCACAATATTAAGTAAAAATTCGAAATATTTATAATGTATTCTTAATATTGACAAGTAATTTTTAAAAATATTTTTATACCATTTTATTATTTTTCTAATGCTAATATACTCAATCCTTCACATTGTTATTATATTGGAAATAAAAACTAATATTGGTAAAAATTAGCAACATTTATCCATTATATTGTCCATGTTAATGAATTAAATTAAATATATTTAAAATGTATCCACACAGTATTGTGTGTATATTATAAATTTCCCTCATATTGTACTAACAAATATTTTTAATGTGTCAGCATCTTAATATCACAGTAATGGTGAATTAAGACTGTTTATCTACTGTACATTATTTCAAAATTTAAAATCTGATAAATAATTTTAGGTGCATTTATGTACAAATTGCTGAAAAATATATTTTAATAATTAAGTCAAATACTACTGAAAATCCTGTGATGATAAGACCATGATTATCACAGGAGCAAGGAGGGCACATGCCCCAGACACCCCATTTTAAGGGGTCCTTAAATTTTTTCAGAATATGAATTTAGTTTATTAAATTTTCATTCTAAGATACTAAATGCCTGTTTTTTTTTTCTAAAAGTTGGATGTGTGTGTGGCAAAATAGATCCCAAATGGATGAGCCGATTTTAATGTAGTTTGTTTTATTTTAAAGATGGTATAATCAGAACGGTTCTTCATTGTATTTGATAATATTCACTTCATCTATTCCCCTTAAATAAAGCTTACTTTACACTTGTTCAGTCTAAGACAATTCAAATAATATTGTTGACATTCAATTAATTTTGATTGCTGAATTATTTCTGTAATGTTATGGAAAAAGCCATGCTTTGAGTTGCATTTTTTTAAGACTTCATTTTTAATAAAGGTTATTTCACATATTGCATAGGAAATGTTCATAAACTTAAAATTTATCTAGCATATTTCATTTTAAATTCATTTAATCAGAACATATCTTTGCAGATTGAAAAAACATACTTAAGTGGGGGGGGGGGTGGAGTGAGTTTGGCTTAGGGACGTATCTAAACCTTAAAAATTTCAAGCTGAACTTTCAAAATTACCCACGAATATGTAATTTTCTCCATTTCTTATGTTTACTTATTTCGAGGGTGGCTGAAGCCCCACCAGTCACCCTCTGGCCAAGGACGTACCCAGGAAGGGGGGTGGGGGTCTGTAACACCTTCGAAATTTCAGTTTTTATTAACAAAGCAATAATGGTGAAGTCTTTTTGTGAAAATTTCTGCCTTTTTCATCGTTTGGACCCCCTCCGAAATTTTTGGACCCTCCCAGAATTTTTTTTGGGGTATGTCCCTGCCCCTGCTCTCCTCTCCTAGGGGGGGAGCAAGTTCCCTACCTTGAGCCCCCCCTTATGGGTGCCCATATCATTAATGTTATATTTTTCAAGTATTTAATATTATTCTGTGGTTTTCTGAACTTGCAGGTAGCAGAACAGATTTCATTATTTATTGACATTGTTGAGAAAGCAGACAGCATGGATTTCAGAGTTTGGGTCTTCTACTGGGTATCATTAAGGGTAAATAAATTTATGATATTGGTAAAATTTACTTAAAAATTCAAAATAATTTTAATCCTTTTTCTACTGAATTTAAATGAAATGTATCTGCAATATTGCCTATATTTTGGAAGTAGTTCTGAAGTAGTTCCATTACCAATAAACTTTCAAATAGCACCTCACTGGATTGTAAAACATTGAAAACCCAAACCAGTATTTTTACATAGCAGCAAGTTAATATTTAGCCCAAATGTATTTAAAATGTATCCACAATATTAGGTAAACATTGGTAATATTTCTAATGTATTCCTAATATTGACAAGTAATTAATTTTATAGTATTTTTATTTTTTCATGTTCATATACTTAATTATTCAATATTATCATTAAATTGGAAATAAATACTAATGTAAATTGTAGCAAATTAATATTTACCCATTATATTGTCAATCTTAATGAATTTAAATTAAATTTATTTAAAATGTATCCACAATATTGGGTGTATATTTCAAATATTCCTCATATATATTGCACAAGTATATATTTTTGATATGTTAGCATCTTAATATATTATTACTTGCGAATTATCACTGTTTATCTGTTACACATTATTTTTGCATTTAAAATCTGAAATAATTTTAAATGCATTCATATCCAAATTTCTGAAAAATATATCTTAATAAATAAGTCAAATATTACTGAAAAATTTAATGTAATATGATTGTTCCCTGATTATCATGGGCAAGCGGGTAAATACTGTGGAAAATACAGAAAGACAATTGTCAGAGTCGGTGAAGAAACAAAATGTAAGGGGGCCCCCATTTAGACCCATACTTCTGACTCAAGCGACTTTATGTCGTAATTGCTGCCTGGATTTGAGATTGGGGGGGGGGGGGGACTGAAGCCCAATAGCCACTCATCCCATTACCCCTCGATCTACCACCGAATCATTTGTTCTTGTGATAATGTTTAAATGTAAATTTTAACTGAAGACTCCTACCTTGGGTGGTCATTAGTTAAATATATATAAATTGATAATAAATGAATATTCATATAAATTGGTTGCTTTAGAAAACGAAACTTTTACAATGTTTTTTATGTACTGAATACTCATTTTCTTGAAATATAGGAGAGTTAATAACAGCGATGACTGGGTGATTTTTCAAGAACCTTTGATAAGGGTGAATACTACTTTGGATGTCTTTAGATATAAGTATGTATTTATTTTTAATTATTTACTGTTTCAGTGTATTTTTAAATTTGGGAGTTAATTTTATATTCATATCATATGTTATAAATGTTCCTTATACACATGTCTGTGTGAATTTTATATTATTATTATTATTTGCATTGCAAAGCATCCCATTTTAGAAGAATGTATATCTTAAGCACTGAATCAGATGGGTAGTAGATTTCTCACAAAAATTGTGTTTCATTAAGTGTCTCACTGAGTAGAAACAAAATGTTTCAATCAAGTTATTATTTTTTTTTTTACAAGAAATAATGCAATTTCTGAACAGGTTTTAAAAGAATTCAACTATGTCAGAAATTTGAAAATTCAGAATTTCTCTTCACAAGCTGTATTTATGGCAATACAAATGGTTAATTTATAGAAGTGAAATACTCAGAGAAAAATTTATAACATATTGTATTGTCCAAAATAGAGGGAGAATTAGCCATCAGATACAGTTTCCACTTTCGTGAATTTCTCCCTAAAAATGGGATAAGACCTGCAGTTTTGTTGTTCTATAAAAGTTCATCATGCTGTCTATGAAGAAGCATTCTGAATTATACCGAGTTTTTGAGAAGCCTGTCTTTAAAGCTTGCAGAGCCAAGTGATGAATAAAATATGTTACAAGAAAAACTGATTGATTTTGGCTGTTTATCACTTTATTATCTTTTTATTTTCTAGTACTCTGAACTGGTCCTGTGGAAAACCATTGAATTTTTGTCAGTGGCATGCTGTAAAAGAGAAGAAACTATTGGCATTATAAGTGGTATTCATATTTTTGTTTTATTTGTTTATTTATTCTTTAAATGTTCTTAATTACTAGTTCAAAGTCTGCATACTTTTGATCTCTGCGGTCTAATTTTTTCAAAGCTTGTATCGCATAATTTCATAATTGTCAATAACTTTTTTTTTTTTTTTTTTTTTAGATGTTTACTTTTTTGTTTAGTTTATTTTTTTCTTATTTTCCAAATTGATTTATATGTTTTTTTTTTTGTTTTTTTTTCCCTAAAGTGATGTTACTTTGGGGCAGTTAGTGACTATGTATTAAATTTTATAAATTTCATGTAAATTGAGAAAGTTATTAGGGCTGTTCTTAAAAGAAAAAAAGTATAACTTTTGGCAAAGTTACATCAATGAGTAAAACAATAAATATTTATACAGTAAAATTCAATGTGGTATTCTTTATTAAAGCATTTGACCCAGGCAACTCTTTAGTATATCATTTTATGTTATGCTATATTCTGTCATTTATTTAATCTCTATTATATGTAAATTTTTTATGTCAAGTTGCATATTTGACACCAAGTTAATAAATTGCTTGCAAAATCAAGTCTTATTTGCAACATTTTATGAAGTAACAATGAAATAAAGTATAAAAATCAATTTTTAGTCCCTTCAGATTAATTTTTTTACTCTGCACCCTCACTACCTCTTAAAAATATGTTGTAAGTAAAAGCTTGAAACTCCTGTAACTTTTATTATTATTATTATTATTATTATTATTAATGTTGTCACTGCTGTTGTTGTTTAAAATGTAAACTGTAAAATGCTACTTTCAGAGATGAGATTTAAGAATTTAGTTTAATATTCAGACCTTTTTCAATGTTTATAAAGAATTCAGTTTTTTCATTTTTTTCAAAAATTTTCTGATTTTTCAGTAAGGCAAAATTGTATATAAGTAAGATAGATTTAGTATCAATAAAAATTAAAATATTTATTGCTCTTGAAATTCATAAGTATAATTGCTCAAAAGTTGTTTGGACATTCTTTCAGACTTTTTTTTCCTTTTTTGTTAATCTCATATCTGTACTTTGGTACAAACCAAATCGAAAACTGGCCTACCAGTTTTGACACCATATTACATGTACCACCATTAGTGGTAAAAACAGATGAAATATATTATTTTTTAATTTTACTAATACAATATGTAAATGTAAACTTTACTTCCTTAGTAAATTCAGATTTTTTAAGCCTGCAGTATTAACAAAGTGCAATAACCTTGTCAGTGTTCACATGTTGTCATATGTATATTTGAATATTACTCAAAAATATCTTTAGTCTAGTTTTTAACTGACTTCAAGAAGATCTAGGTTATTAATTGGGGTCAGTACTCAGAGGTGTAGCAAGAATTTTCAGTGCCCGAGAACAAATTTGCATCACTTCCTGTTTACCAAAATGCGCTGGAAAAAGTTTTATATACAAATTGGTGCCTTTTGGATTCTATGCCCTGGGACAAATGTCCCCCTCTAGCTACACTTCTGAGCATTGAATCCTTGTAATTTACCAGACTGGATATGAAAAGTATTTTCAAACTTCCGTTTAATTATTTATTTCTTTTGTTTATCTTCCACATATAGATGTGATCTTTGCTAAGAATGTTGTTATTTGATGATATTTTACTTGCTGTGCATGAAAAGTTTTTATTGCAAAGTTATCACTTTATTTTTTACTCAATTTTTGATGTACCTAAAATATATTACAAGTCCTGAATATTTTCTATTTTTTAATTGATTGTAATAATTTGCAAATTTAACTCACCGATAGTAAGTAATGTGTTTAATATTTATTTTGTCACTATTAGTTTGATGTTTGTTATTACGCACAGGTTACTGTGATTCAGGGATAATTTTATTCCAAATTGCTTTGATATGGGATTTTCGCTTCAATATGTCCCCAATTATTCTTTTTTGTGTTACCTCAGAGGATTTACCTCACAAAATAAAATTTTGTGAAGTAAATCCTACAATGTGTTCCTTACTTTTAATAAAGTATTTTGTGCTCTCAATCACTTTGCATATCAGTATATTCTAATATTAATAGAACATAGAGAACAGATTATTTTATAAAGCAGTACAAGCATTTCTTATCTGTAAAATTAAGTTTTTTTTCTTTTATTTTTTGCAGGTAAAAAAATAGGTTTTTTTTTTTTTTTTTTTTTTTTTTTTTTTTTTGGAGCTGCTATATTTAGGTTTTATTGCAGTTTTTTTCCATTTGCTTTTATGTTCAGTGGCAAAATTAAAATGTAAAAGGCAGCTTAAATTCTACATCTTTATTTTATTCATTTATTCATAATTTGTACAATTCCCTGTTTCCCTTCCCTCTCTTACTCAGAAGGTTACAGTATATGTAAATGTTACTTGAAAGTATTTATTATTACCATACATAAATATGGTAATATGAAAAATGGTAATAAGAAAGTATTTATTATTACCATTTTTCGGTATGCTTTTGTGCTGTTCCAAAATTGTATTTAACCTGCTCCTAAAGGTGTTCCAAAATGTATGTAGATTTGCAGACTTTTTATTATAAAGTTATCCTCCGATTTTAGTGAAACTATAAACAAAATGCTTTCTGAATCAAATGAAAAGATCTGCTGACTTATTCCTCTGTAAATTCATCACCTAGTTGAAAGTGTTAAGCTGTGCTTTAGTTGGAGATTTAAATTTGACACTAATCCATGTACACACAAAACTAATTTTAACTAATTTTATTTTGTATGTATTTAACATAGATATAGTTTATGCTCTAGTATATTCTAGCTGCCAACTCTTTCTGATTTTGAGCCTTTCTTCAGTCTTATTCAAATTATGGGGAGGGGGGAGGGTACCCTTTTTTTATTAGGATAGAATAGCAGTTATGTTTTAACTTTTAATTCTGTAATTACTTGTTGAAGTCATAATTTTTATCTTCCAGATGCTGTTAGAAGAATCCCTGAATGTGAAATAGTATTGAAGTACTCATATTGAATCCAGTGATTGTATTTTATATAAATGTAACAATGTAATACAATTAAACCAAATTTGTAATAATTTGTTGTGTGTTCACTGCCATTGCTTTTATAATTCATTCAAACCTGCATGAGTCTCAATAAGAGATATCTTCCACTTTTTTTCAATTCGTAGGCTATTTTTTACTTCTGCAGTTCTGTAATAGTTTAAATTTTTTTTTTAAATTTAGAACGCATCGTAAACTAAAATTTGCTAGGCTGAAGACTACTCTGGACTTGGAAGTTCCATTACTCATGTTTTTATTAAGACTTTGCTTATATATTTTTATTAACTGTTTTTTCTTTCTTTTTTTTTGGCCCTCGTATTAATTGAACTTTGTTCTAACATACTAATGAGTTTTTCTGGCTTTACTTTCATTTATTGTTCTAAATCTGTTTTCAATAGTATAATAATTCTTGCATAAAATCTATATTAAAAGAATTTTTTTTTCAATTTGAAGTTTTTAAAAGATTAAGTAATTTGTAGCTATTTTGCTGTAAAAGTGAAATTGAAATAAATAAAATCACACTTAAAAATAAATAAAGAAAGGAATGTGTATATATATTAAAAAATTAAGAAATGGCTTTTATTTTGAAGTATGTATAAATTATGTTCAGAAGAGGAATTTGGTTTTTTAAGAGGTGAAAAAAAAATCTTTTTCTTTGAATCACCACCCTCCCCCCTCACCCAGACATTATCTATGGAGGTTAATATGGTTCACCCTCATGCTCTAAACTTCAATTATTTCTTTGCGTTATGGCAAGTCTACAAGAGGGGTGTCTTCTTGGGGGGGGCTGACTTGGGTGGTGAACTTTTTAAGGATTCTAACCTGTATTCTTGCTCATGCCTCTAAACCTTAAATAATGGTTTTTGGACAAGACAGAAATGTTGGGTGTATTCAACAAAATGGGCATTGTTGGGGAATTATGAAATAATTGGTTTTGATTTATATTATTTATGTACTGGCCTGCACAAAAATATTTCTTTGCACCTTTTCACAAAAAAAGAAATCAATCAATATAAAGTAGTTTCCATTTTAGAAATATTTTTTTCCTTTTTCTGGGGGGAGGGGAAAGAATAGAAAAATAGGTATTCTCTTAAATTTCCAAACATGATATGTACATTAACAGAGGTTATCAGCAGATATATTTATATTTTTGATTTACCCAACAATTAGTTTATTTATTTATTTATTTATTTATTTATTTTTTTGGTTTTCAATTAAAGGATAGCAATTGCTCTTTTAACTTATTTTCGTGTTTCATAATTCTTGTATTTGTTCGTATAAATGACTGAAATTTAATTTCAAATAATTTCTTTTCGATAACAATTCAATCCTGTTCATTTCTTATTTATTTAAAATTTAAAAAAAAGACTTGTTAATTGTAATAAAGTTGAAAAGAAAGTTTGAATAAATTATGCTTAAAATAAAACCTATTTAAAAATCAAAATTATTAGTATTCTTTTGATTTTATATAAATATCTTATCATGAACTATTTTTATTGTTTTGTTAATACTGTTGTAAGTGAAAGTTGTTCTGAAATGTACCATAGGTAAAAAATAAGCTTTCAGGGATTTTTTATTTCAGCAGAAGAAAAGGTAACATTGAACATATCAAATATTTCTGCACACTGTTGAGTAATGTGGATGTCCGAAACTCTTATTTCTATTCTTGTTTGATCACAGATTACCTCAAATGAAGTTATAGTACTGCAGACAAAGAAAATTCTTATAAATCTCCTGCTGATGGATTTTACATAGCTCAATGGCTATACAGATCACCTCCAAGCATTTTGAAACTTTCACTTCTATTCCTGTTACGTTTTGACTAACCAAACAAAACATAAACTGTTAACGAATTCTGTAACTAAATAGATCTAGAGGTTATGGAGGTTTGTTTTAGTAACCATGTGGAACTCTTGGGGGTACCTTTTAGTGATGCCATCATCTGATTATTAAAATGAAACTCTGTACTCCTTCTTAATCTGTTTAATTTCAGAATAGGCTGTTATTTTAAATACTGTATGTTTTGTGTCAACAGTCCACATTTCACTCACTGGAATGAAAGCAAGAATCTAAAAATGCATGGGGTCAGATATTACTTGTACCATTGAGCTACGTAAAATTTATTTTCCAGCTGTTATGGATCATTCTGAACATGACAATAATCCAAGATAGCCCAGAAATAGATATCTAAGAAGTTCTGGATATGAAATAAGTATCAATTTCTGATCTTTGGATATTTTGAATATGAAATAGATAGCCATTTTTGGGATATTCTGGATCTTTAAGATCTTCTGGAAGTTTAATTATTATAACTATGCTACATATATACAGATACCTGTATATTATAGATGTTATTTACTCATTAGAGAGATCACACCTCAAATTTCTAATAGAGAAATCTATTTTATGTTGGACTTCTAATAGATATACCCAATATCCAGCTATGATGTATTAAAGATTGCCTATGGGCAAACTTGGGGGGGGGGGGTAAATGCGGCAAAAATATTTACTTGTACGATATGAAGAATATTTTCAAGGCGCTCGATATTGCAGATACATTTTAAATATATTTAATTTAAATTCAATAGCAGCAAAGTTTTATAATTTTTACAATATAAAGGTTAAATATCAACTTTCTACTTTTTACCAATACTAGCTTTATTCCCAGTGTAATATTGAGTAAATATTAACCAAAAAAATTAAAAATGGTATAAAGTTATGTTAAAGTAATTACTTATCCATATTGAATATATTTCCAATGTATATCAAATACTATAAATGCATTTTAAATATATCTGAGGCAAATATTAACTTTGCTACTTTGTACGAAGTTACATTTGATACATTTGACGAAGTTACAGTTGATCTTTGTTTTCAATTTTTTTTTAACAATATTGAGTTAACATTAAAAAATTTATCAATTGAGGACTACTTCAAAAATATTTCCAATACAACCCTATATTAAGAATATATTTTTTTGTATGTTAAATTCAGTGGAAAAGGTATATTAGTATAGTCATACTGAAAGTATAATGTTATTTTGAGAATTTATCAGACCTAAATGCTAATTTTTACCAATATTGGAATTTTATTTACCAATATTGGAAACTGTTTATTCTCAATGTGTTCACTTACTACTTTGTAATATTATTGGTTTTTGATATCAATGTTTTCACAATATTGAGTTAATATTTAAAAGTTCATTGGTAGTGAGATTGCTTCAGAAATATTCTCAATATATAATTAATATATCAATACACACTTCATATGTTAATTAAAATTTTACAAATAATAATAACATTTTGAGCATATATCAGGGCTAAACTCTAGTTTTTACCGATACTGGAAGTGGTCTTTACTCTCAAAGTATTCACATATATGTAAATTTTAATAATTAAAAGTAATTAGTACTTAATAATATTGGAAATATTTCTAATATACACTCAATATTATTGATAAATTTCAAATACTTTAAGATTCAATAGTATTAAAATTTGACTTCAAATGGGCAAAATATTAAATTTATAATATTGGATTTTATTTTCAATGAATTCACAAGATTGGATAAATATTGATGCTATATAGAAAATATCTTTTAATGTTTGCCAAATATTTAAAAAATAATAATAATCAATGCTGTTACCAGATACATTCATATATATATATATATATATATATATTTATAAGGAATTATTTTAATTTTCCCAAAATAGTGATAGCCAGAAGCAAGGCATATGCAAGGAATAAATCCAGGGCCGTACTCAGACAAAAATTTCAGGCAGGGTCCAAACCGTGGAAAAGGCAGAATTTTTCACAAAAAGACGTCATTATTATTATTTTATTAACAAAAATCAATTTTTTGGGGAGGGGGGAGGGTCCGGACCCCTGGATACGGTCTCGAATAATCACCCTATAAAAAGTGGCGGTCACTCTTAAAAAGGGTCATAGCTCACTCTTGATCAGAGCGCTCCACTCTTTAAGGGATGGCGTGCTGTCACCCTTTCCTTAGAGTGAGGCACTCTTTCCCGGAGTGGGTTTTTGAATTCTCACTCCTAGTCCAGAGTCAGAAATGTCACTCTTCAGAATAGTGATTTCTCACTCTATGGAGGTTGGCTGATTTTTGTCACGAAGGTAGGGTGATATATCACTCCTCAGCACTGGTTTTTCACTCTTGATTATTAAGAGAGTAATAAACATACATACAAACATTGACATTTATAATATTAGTAGGATTCAATTTATTTAGGCTAGGGTTGCTACACATTTTGCATGTCATCCTAAAAGCCTATGTTGAAACAGCCAATGGCTGAAATGTGCTTTTGCCCAATTCATGGTGACATCTTTGAGAGGGGCGATGAATGCGCCAAGTATTGTAAATTCGATGTTCTAAATATGTGAAAAAGTCCGAAGGATCTCGATGTTGTAATCTAGCTTACTGCGTGCGATAGGCTTGCTCCATTGGACGTCACTGAACTTTGTTCATTTGGATTTTTGCGCATGCGTTATTGTTATTGCACTCATGTGTAGATGTAGTTGTTGCCGTTCGCAGCGTGGCAATAGCGTACCGCATACGTTAGCGTATCCTATAAGTAGATTTAAGTGCATATTTAAACGCAAAAATATATTTGCATATTATTGCATTACTGTTGATTTAAACCATGTATAGGTACAACCTTTGAAAAGTGGC
This sequence comes from Cheiracanthium punctorium, assembly GCA_038373885.1. Classification (NCBI taxonomy): domain Eukaryota; kingdom Metazoa; phylum Arthropoda; class Arachnida; order Araneae; family Cheiracanthiidae; genus Cheiracanthium; species Cheiracanthium punctorium. The sequence continues at coordinate 75,779 of JAWZYV010006905.1, read as the reverse complement.
GAGCCAAAATTTAGGATGTTAGCGAAGTCGCAGGACGAATAATAGAGATTTATATGGGATTTTGAATCGAATGTATATGTTTCATACGGGGTTTTGATATGTTCCGCCGGCCGGATCAAAAGCCTTGGCGGGCCACATCCGGCCCGTGGGCCATAGCTTGCCCATAAATGATTTAAACAGATTAATTAGATCGGAAAATATTAGTCAATTGTTTCTTGTAGTAACAGGCTGACCCGTTTCCGGGCAGCAATATCGCGCCATCGTCAAACCAGCACATGTCAACACTCCTTAGAAATGTCTGTGGAGGGCATCTATAGGAAGAATACATCCATTTTCTTTGGGAGGGGGATTTCGGATGGGGCCTCCGGGTGCGGCGAGTATTTGAATTTTTGTGGTGCGAAAAAATTCTTTCACGTGTTTTGTATGTGTCGGTCATTATTTGGGAGCTAAACAATTTTTTCACTAACTCGAATTTATGGGAAACTCGAAGTATCGAGACTGCTGTACTGTTTTTTAATACTGAATTCTATGTGCACCCAGACGAGTATTTTTAGGAAGGGGGTGTTACTCATCTGTCTTTGAATACGTTAATGATAATAAATATTCACTACACCATCGTGTAATCGCGTATTCCCCCCTCCCACCCTATATGGGCGACCCTGTCTGAAATTTTCAACTGAAAAGATTCTTTAATCAAGTAAATGCAGCTTACGATGAAAATTTAAATACTATTTTTTAATTATCATTTCAGAACTCATTTCACTAAATTGATTAAATAACCTACTGTGCTAGAACATTGTGGTTTTTAAAAATACAGTCAAACCTCGTTAGTACATCACTCTCGGGCCACTTAAAAATGACTTACTAAGCAGAGTGATTTCCTAAACGGAGTTTATACTAAATCCAAAACAAAATTCTAAATGTTTATATAATAAGTGTGTCTATAATTAATTTACATTATAATTTATATAAATTAGTAGACGAAGAAATGAAATTAATAAAATGGACGACAAATTAAGGAAGTAAAGACGGTACGTAGTACTTATAATAATTTAACCGCACGATCTGTCCTATTGAATATGCCATCGAACAGAAGTCGAGACGAAGAATTCTCTTGGTTGAATTCCTAAATCTCGTTGATAAGGAAACAATCTTTGTAAGGAAAAATTCTGAGAATAGAGCTCAACAAAAATCAAGTGCTTTTGGTAGACACACCTTGGCAAACAAACAGGGTTGTTATGATTTTGCTCAACCCGAAAAAACATGGGTGGGTTTTTTCGAAAAAGCCCACTTGGAAAATCCCAATTAAAAATTTCAACTTTAATTACGTAGATAATACATCTCTTAATAGAAGTATACACTTGTAAAGTTTATAAACAGCTCCTCCCCCCCTCCTCCCACACCACCACTACCTAAGGAAAAAAAAAAATCAGAAAGAATTCACATAGGCATAAAAACTTTCTAGAGAAAATTTTTATGCCTATCTGAATTAAAATGAAAAATGATTTTTTAACCATAAAAAAGTCATTAGCTTAAAAGTTCTAACCAAGCACTAGTATATCACTGCTAAAATTATGACTAATAGTCAATCGATATAATAGCAAACCATGATTGGAGTTGTTATTGTTATTGATTTATACGTTTCTTCATGTATGATTAATAATTGTATATAATTAGCAATTACTATCCATTTTTACTTTACCATTAATAACAATCCATTTTTTGTAATCAATTAGTTGCTTTGAGTTGTGTTTAGCATTTAGTAAAACTTTTTTCAACTATTCTGAAAGCACATCCCTTCCTCTGAAAAAAAAACCTGATAAAACCCAAAAAACCCAGATAAAACTTGAAGAACCTTGATAAAACCCAAAAACCCCTGAACCCTTCCCCCCAAACCCACTGGGTTGGGGTTTTTCTGAAAAAAAAAAACAACAAAAAAAAACGGGTTTTTAACAACCATGCAAAGAAATGGGAGTATTGCACTCTTAAGTTTGTATATTGCACTCTTAAAAGAAACGTCTTAAACGAAGTGGTTGAAAACTTCATCGACGCAATAAGCGGAGTTACGTGAAAAGGCGTATTAAAAAGGTCTGAAGATCTGAAAGAGGATGAAATATGCGAAGTGACGTCTTGACTTGCTAACAAGATGTAAATGTGTACCAAAAACCAGTCCATGCAATTAAGAGTAACATGGACCTCCCCAATTTCATCTTTGCTTGAGACCAGGGTTGATTTAAGGAATGTAAATGCAAGGCATAAAAGCTATGAATAGAGAAAGTCAGTTTGAGGAATTTATCCGAGAGAAACTTATTACTAATAAATAAATATACATAAGTAAAATGATATCCTCAGGTCTTCGAGCCTCGCCAGTGGGAGACCCCCCTGAACCCCCCTAATTTTTTAGTTTCATTATTGCCCTATTAAAACGATATTCATGGACTATGTCATTTTATCTCTCATCATTCGTGTATTCCGCCTGGTAACGCTATGTTGAAATTTTTAGGATTGTAACCTATTGATAGAAGAATACATGGGATGCCTCTTCTACAGCTTACGAAATAGTGTAACAATAGATTAAAGCCGCTGTGAACTAATAGTATTTGAATATTATGTCGCGTACTTTTATGTCGCTTTTTTTGGGACAAATTTCCAATTAAGGGGGGTAAGAGATAAAATGACACAGTCATTAAAAGGAAATGTTTCCAATCTCATTTACTCCCAAAAATAAAATTGTTAGAATTAGTTTTGAAATTATTAGAAAAGAAATTATGTGTTTGCCCAGTTTATTCTAAGCATATTCTCACCGTGTAATAGCAAATACAGAACGGTAATTGGTTTCACGGTTTTCCCCGCCTTTTAAAAGTGCAATAAAAAAATTATTCTCACAAGTTTCTCGTTTTAAACAGTGAAGGTTCATATTTTTTTAATATATATATCTACATATTTTAAAATTAGTACACATAGATGCACATTAATAAAATCTAATACGTTCTGCGTAACTTTCAATTTCTCTTTGTTTAAATATTTTTAAATTACAGTATAACCTCGATTATCCGAGCTAATTGGGACCGCTAGTACCTCGGATATCGGAAATCTCGGTTGATAGAAACTATGTATAAAAACCTTCCGTGCTTGCGAATTTAACTAACTTTAAAACTAAAAAACAATAGAACGTGTTTTAAATGATAAAAATAAACATATATGAACTTATGTCTCACAGTTCAACAGAATGTTATGAAACACAACTGCCTATTGTAAGAGTGGTCAATTAGGGGGGGGGGTGCTGTGTAAGTGTCCGATAAACATATTTGCACCTGGTATTCAATAGGGGGTCACATGACCACTGTTCACAAAAACATTCATGGATGTTGTCTCCTCAGGGTGTGTAATATTTTCTTGGAAGTTGAGTGCTTTTGTGGGGCAAGAAGTGCCTGTAACACGGACAGCGAACTAAAAAGTGTATAATTTTTTCCAAGCTCATTTTGGAAAGGAGAAAAAAATAAAATTAGACTTCGTTATTGCCTCGGTTAACAGAAACCTCGGTTAACCGAAGCTCGGTTAATCGAGGTTCTACTGTATTGTGATTAGATTTTAAAGATAGGTTATCACTTTTGAGTAACGATTCATTTTTCAAAATTAACTATAATCAAGATAAGACACAAATTAAGAAAGTAAATTAAAAGTAAGTTTACCAAATTTGATGAAAATGAATTTTTTATTTCATCACTATACAAACAAAATTTTGTACTTGTACGTTAAACCATAACCTTGTAACCTCGTTAACATTGATTCAACAAAATTTAATGGACGTTATTTCAACCGAATATATTTCTTTTTTGTTTTTAACAGAATCTTTGTTAAATTTACAAAATATTTCGTTAAATTAACAAAACTTTTGTTGATTCAACAAAAATATTTCTTTGAACGAGAGTCAACCAAAATTTTGTCGAATCAACAAACATTCAAAATTTCTTTCTGCATTTCAGGAATTTTTTAAAATGTGATATTATACTTCTTCGAAATCAGCCCAATCATGCTTTTTATTTATGGCATTTGTTCTTTTTTGCTGTGTGTGCACGATATATGACTTGTCCTCTTTACAACGAAACGGTTGCAATTCTTTTTTTTTTTTTCGGAATCAGTGGACAAGTATGGACGGTGTCAACTGAAGGACTTATTACATTTTTAAAGGGAAGCCGAACTAAAAAAAAAAAAGAAAATACACTGAACTAGGCCAAACACTCCGTGTGTGACTAAAATATGTCGCACGCTCGACAGACCGTGCTAATGAATCAGCTCAGGTAAATTAAATTTATGTGATTTTTTGTAGAAATCGTATGACATGTCATTAAAATGAATTTTAATTACTCATAATGTTTTCGAAGCAGTTATCATCTTTCCATGTTTTTAACCGACTTCAAGAATGAAGGAGGTTCTATGTTCAACTCGTATGTTTATTATTATTACAGTGGACTCTCTCTATCTGAACACTCTCTAATGTGAATACCCCAGTCAGGGACTGATTTCCAGCAGGGCAATGGGGGCAAACGTCCGAGCCCCCCAAATGACCCATTAAGTTTAAATATTTGAAAATTTTGATTTTAATTTAAAATAAGATACAAACTAATTTGAAGAAAAATAATGGTAATACTAATGACTCTGCTACTATTTCATAGCGCTAGCATTCTATCCACAGCTTTTTTGGCTAAATGGTTTAGTCTCTGGCAATTATTCAGCGCAAACTCATTATATAGGCCTGACATATGTAGTGACGTATGCTGATCGCGAGGAAACCATAGAGCTGATTTTCAATCGGAACAGATAAAAGGAAAGAGCTTCCTAAATGGAGCAAAATGAAGATCTGTCACACTATAAACTAGATCTGTCACACTTTTTTTTGACGCAGCTGGCTGTGCCGGCACAGCCAGCTGTCGTCAAAAAAAGGGTCTCTAGATCTGTGGCACGCGAGGAACGTTTCGATCGTCCGCCCTCTTGCGGGTCGTTAAGTGGAGCGATGGCAACGGCTGCCCTTTTTTCGGCATGGGGCCGTCTATCCAGCTGTTCTCGCATTCTTCCATTTTTCAGCAGATGTCAGTGCTGTTTGAAATAACCGTGACCCTTTTTTGAAGGGGAAGGACGTGCTGAAAAGTAAAGGATTCTCGTAGAGCTATGTCACCGCAACTATTTTTTATAGAAATCCAATTTATTCTTCGTGACTGGCAACAGTCAAAACGTCAGAGTTGGGTGTTCCCAGAGCGGGAACACTGCGCGTTAAAGGGTTAAGCTGACCTCTGACTCACTGACTCACTCTCTAACAAAATCCGGACAACCACTTCAAGATAAAACTTTTACCTCCATTACTCCCAAGAAGATTAAAAAGCACAAAAAGCGCCATAGCATCTACACCGTTTGTACGATCCGCTGGAAAATTTTCATAAGTGTTATGTTAATCTATGCATAAAAATATCGAAAACAATCAGCGTTCCTTTAAAAATCGTAAAATCCACGCGTTACCTCATTTTTAAGCGATTTTTCGTTCTTTTCTGCTCCATTTTCCGAGAGCAGAAAAGTTAATTACTTGCATGACAAAATTAGGCTCTGCAAGCGACAATGATGTCGTATTTGAAGTCACGGTCTTCAAGCTTTGAAGGGAAAGTTGCGATTTCAGTTCGTTTTAAACAGTTTTTCCAGGTAGTTCATTTATGATTGTTAGTAGTAGTACTATTATTATTATTATGCAAGCCGTCTGCATGAAGCATTGATGTAAGAGGAGCTGTGTACACAAAACGAAATCGTTCGAACGCGAAACGTTTCCGCGTGTTTCCAGAAGAGCATGAAATTCGATTTGGGTGTTTATAATAAAAATTGAATATGAACTTATTTATTTTAGGTGGACGAAGATGAAATATGTCGAGTGTAGTCTTCGTCCAATGCTTTTTCTAGCGCCCGCTGTAATTTCCTCCAGAACGGGCTTTGACTTCTAGTACACACATATTTATTTATATAATCTGCAATTACCTTCCGTTGACTGGCGTAGAAATCTTCCGTTTGAACTTTATTGGGCACAGACAAAAATACATGTAAGTCATTCCATGCACTATCGACTGATTCGATGGAACTAAACTTTTTCTTTTCCGCTGGACGTCGATCACACACCGTGTCCAACGCACTTCAAGGCTGGATCCGTATATGTTAGAAGGGGAATAACCGCATATTGTTCTTGAGCATACTTTACATTATTCTGCTTTTTTTTAACGTATCCTTGGAACATTATGACACCTTGTTGCTTATTTATCAGTTATTGCGAAATCCCATAATGAGTGGAAAGGCGGTCGTAAAAAGAATTCGCTTTTCTAGGAACATTGATTCAGGCATCTTCTAAGAAGGATGCTTGTGCAATTTACGTTTCTAAAGCTTAAATTGTGTGCGATTCACTTTTGTTAAGTTGTTTAAGAAGAATTGCTTATACATATTGATCTGTCGACAGAAGAGGACACTCTCCTGGTCACTACTGGAATGGACTTTTTAAAGGTGAGTCACGGTAAACGTAAGATGATTTTAAGCTACATTAAGGTGTTAACCCTTTGAGGCGCAACCCTTTCCCAACGCTGGAAAAAGGGCAGCGGTTGCCATCGCTCGACTGAACGACCCGCAAGAGGGCGGACGATCGAAACGTTCATCGCGTTCCACAGATCGAGAGACCCTTTTATTGACGCAGCTGGCTGTGCGGCACCAGCTATCGTCAGCTATCGTCAAAAAAAGGGGTCTCTAGATCTGTGGCACGCGATGAACGTTTCGATCGTCCGCCCTCTTGCGGGTCGTTCAGTCGAACGATGGCAACGGCTGTCCTTTTTTCAGCATGGGGCAGTCTATCCAACTGTTCTCGCATTCTTCCATTTTTCAGCAGAGGTCAGTGCTGTTAAAAATAATCGTAAAATTTTTTTACGGGAAAGGACGTGCTAAAAAGTAAAGGATTCTCGTGGAGCTATGTCACCCGCCACTATTTTTATAGAAATCCAATCTATTCTTCGTGACTGGCAACAGTCCAAACGTCAGAGTTGGGTGTTCCCAGAGCGGGAACACTGCGCGTTAAAGGGTTAAACAAATATCTACGAAATCTTTCATGTAGAATTAAGCAACGTCATACTTATTTTAGAAAAGAGAAACTGAAATTTTATTTTTTTATTCAGTTATAAAAATGCTTCAAACTTTTTTTCCCCACTTCTTTTTTTTTTTTTTTTTTTTTTTTTGAATCTGGTAAATTGGAAGCTCGCAACTCCAAAATTATGAAAGATTTTTTGCTTTCTCGGGGACATAAGGATATAGATATCTTCCGGGAGGTCTTTTCGTGGAAAACTGTCCAGCAGTGTAAATTAAAACAGTAATAACTCGTCCAAACTCTGAAATGTTTGGAATGTTCTCAAGAGTGCCTCTTTTTTAATGATAATAGTTTTTAAAGAAGCAAAGTAAATTGGATTTTTCCCCTAAACTTTTCAAAGTTAATATAATTATTGTGGATTGAAAGAGTATGCAGTGGTAGTTAGTGCAAAGAGATTGTATTTTTTTTTTTTTTATATGTTAGACGCATCCTCTTTTCACTAGAGAATGCAATCCCGCACTGTTTTTCGTCTTGCGGGATTTCGGGATTTAGATCACGGATTGACATTTCATTTAGCTAGGACTTCATTTCAACAGAGAAAAGTTAAAAAAAAAAAGTAAGATTTTAAGCACTATGAACCTAGCTTTAATAATAATAATTAATCTTATGAGATAATCTATACAGTAACTTACAGTAATATGAAAATTATGATTTTCAGAATGATATACTAAGTTATGTCTTAATATATCAGTATCAGTTATGTTAGTTGCTAAAAATCAGGAACTTACAGAAAAAAACATTTTATAAATACATTCACATACTGACGTTATTTTCTTAGTTGCTGAAAAAAGAACGTACAAAATCGAACCAATCTGGTGAATCATTTCCTAGTCTACATTTAACTTTAGTAAAATAATTAAAAGTGTGAATTAAAAACAATTAAAAACTAAAATGAAAACTTTTATAATTAATTATTGACTGTTCGCTAAGAGATAAATTATTAGTATGAAATATTTCAGTTCATTGGGGACTGGGAAGTTTGCGAAAAATTTAGATGACGGTGTTTAGATTTAGATGTTTGATCTAGACTCTTATTAGAAGATAATCTTTAAAAAATAAAACTTTAAATTGAAATTTTTAATCATTTGTTCGTCTATTGTTAGATAAGAGACATGATTAAGCAAAAATTTTCGGTCTATTGATTGAGAAAGCGGCGTGAAATTTTAATAAAAAATCTGGAGTGACTCCAATCGACTTTCCGAACACTTACGATTAAGATCATTACCAAGCACTTAAATAAATTTTAATCGATGAATCATTCAAACATTTATACCAAATGGAAACTCAATCGAATGCACCGTTTAAACGCTTGCGCACTTTCAAGAATTTCTCCCCATACGCCATTATCCCATAACATAAAAGAAAGTTTTATCGTAGCCCTTTAGGAGAACTATAAGTCCTATACACACCAAAATCAATACCGGTCTTAGGATGGTGGTTTATAACATGTATACCGTATTTGAGCTCAATCGAACGTATCGTTTAACCGCTAGCGCACTTTCAAGAAATTCCCCCCCATAGGCCATAACGTAAAAGAAATCTTTGTCGTAGCCCTGTAGAAAAAGTATAAGTGCTATACACACCAAAATCAATATCGGTCTTGCAACGGTGGTTTATAGCATATATACCCAATTTGAGCTCAATCGAATCTACCGTTTAAACGCTAGTGCACTTTCAAGAAATTCCCCCCATAGGCCATCATGTAAAAGAAATCTTTGTCGTAGCCCTGTAGAAAAACTATAAGTCCTATACACACCCAAATCAATACCGGTCTTGCGACGGTGGTTTATGACATATATATCCAATTTGAGCTCAATCGAATGCTCCGTTCAGGAGCTATCGTGTTCACTCACATACACACACACACACATACATACATACATCTCGTAAAAATAGCATAAATGGATTCAGAAGCCCTCAAAACGTGTCCATACACCCAAATCTCGAAGTCGAATTTTTTCATGATTACAATACTTTCCTTACATGGTACATGTTCGGAAAGTAAAAATAATTTATTTCTCAGTATCAATCCCGCGGGATTAGGATCGTAATCCCGCGGGACTAGTCCCGCAAATATTTGTGCGGGATCCCGCTGGATCTTGATTGCATTCCCTACTTTTCACGTGGTGAAAAGAGAACGTACAATAATTTTTTTTTTTTTTTTTTAACAGCCTTGATTTCTTTAAATGTGAACTATGAAATCTTTCCAGCACAAAAGAAATGGTTGATAAAAAACTTTAGTTACTGCAAACAATTTATTCATTTGGAAACACTCAGCTCCCACAATTCTTTTCGTTCACGTGGTAGCATTCAGAATTACTTTGTCATTCACTAAAATAGATTTATTTAGGTGTAACTTGGTGCAACGCAAAACACAACCTTGAAAAGTCGACATTGTTTTCTAACACCCTTAGCCCGTTAATGATGCACCTATATGGTTTTGTAAACGATTAAAAAGAAAAAAAAAGAGAAGGAAAAAAAGTTCATATTTTTTTCACTCTCTTTTTTTAATCGTTTGTTGTTTTACTTGGGATTGTTAGTACTGTAACTAACGTTAATATGTAAGTATTGCTACCAAATGCTTGTGTCATAGTCATTTAAACTATTGAATGTATTTTCAATGTTTTGTGTTATGACAAGCTTACACGAAGGGCACGCGTATTGACGTTACATCTGGAAAAAAACCACCCAAAGCGCCAGACCGTTAGACTGACAACGGCGCGGTAGGATCGAACGCGGGGCCTTCACCCTGTTCACTGTCTTATCCACTCGGCTGTGGTGGATCCCTTGACCTATTGAATCGGATGCATTTAAGGCGGATAATTTTTATACAGGGGCACAAAAAAATATTGATTCAAGATCTCTTTAGATAGTTTTTGTTTAAAGTGTGTTTTACAGACGTTCGTATATTTTAAAGAAAACAAGGTTAAAATGTATCTTGTTGAAGCTGATAAAAGAATATCAGTTGAAAAGAATACACGTAACATTATTAGATGTTTTATTAAAAAATAATAATAAATTAAACACTTTAGAAATGGATCTTAAAATCTGTTATTAAAATTTTCCGCAGTTTGCTGTCCTATTTAATTTGTTTGCAGCAAAGTTTCTCATTGCTTACACAAGTAGCCAATGTCTGTTCATGCACTTGGCGTAATAATTTTGCAGAATTTATTTTCGTGTACAATAACTTTTTTTTAAATCCGTTTTAAAAAATTCCAAATGGAAGGGCCGGATTCTGACCTTTGGCTTTCCGGACTGTGGCCTGAAAGCCGTATGTTGGACAGAGTTGTTATGATTTTGCCCAACCCGAAAAAAACCGGGTGGGTTTTTTCGAAAAAGCCCACTTTAAAAAACTCGAGAAAAAACCCAACTGGGTTTTTTTCAAAATTTCAACTTTAATTGAGTAGATAATACATCTCTTAATATCAGTACACCACTTGTAAAGTTTATAAACAGCTCCCTACCTCGCTCCACACCACCGCTACCTAAGGAAAAAAAATCCAGAAAGACTTTACATAGGCATAAAAACTTTCTAGAATAAATTTTTTTGCCTATCTGTATTAAAATGAATAAGGATTTTTTAACCATAAAAAATGATTATTTTAAAAAGTTCTAATTAAGCACTAGTATATCACTGTTAAAATTATTACTAACAATCAATTTATCTAAGAGCAAACATGATTAGGGTTGCTATTGTTATTGATTTATACATATTTTCCTGCATGATTAATAATTGTAATTAGTTAATACTATTTATTTAACCATTTTTTTATTTATAATTGATTTTTGTAATCAATTAGTTGCTTTAAGTTGTATTTAGTAATAAGCAAATTTTTTTCAAATATTCTGATACCCCATACCTTCTGAAAAAACCCCACATAAAACCAGATAAAACCCGAAAAACCCTGATAAAACCTCAAAAACCCAGATAAAACCCTGAAAAACCCAGTGGGTTGGGTTTTTTCTGAAAAACCCCGGGTTTTTAACAACCCTGATGTTGGACGACCCTGTTTTGAATGTTAAAGTAACTTTTACGCTGTATCAGCCTATTGCGTTAAAAATATACAAAGGGCATTCCATAAAAACTGAGAGTAAAATCATAAAAAATTAAGAAATATATTTACAGCAAAAAATACATCATTCTTTTTTTCCAAATACCTTCCGTCAGATGATCATTCATTCAACCCACTTTTCAAAACAAGTAGAGAAGCCCTTTTCTGGAAGCTGCTTCAAAGAACCCTCCACTGCTGAAATAACTTCAGAATCCGTGTTCAATTTTCTGCCACGGAGCTTCTCCTTCAACGTGAAATCACCTCAAATCACCCTGCCGTCTAAAAATCGTAGACTCACCAAAACATTTGTCTTTGTAAGCTTCTTTCATTAACTTAACTGTTTCTGGAGCTGTTTTGTCCAAACGATAGCAAAATTCTATGGCACAACGCATTTCGTTTTTGAACTCTGAATCACTCATCTCCATTTCTGTAGGGCAAATAAAACAGTTCTTCAAACAAGCACGGAACTAGGAAAAGAAAATCGTCTGTTTCGTTCAGAATTTTGTATAACGTACAGATAACAGTTTGAAAAAATCGCCTGCACTTCTATTTTTTTAGTTTCGCGGTGTTGCCACTACGTAAAAAAATAACTCTCAGTTTTTATGGAATGCCCTTTGTATATTCATTAGTAGAGTCATTTGCGGAAAGATAGTATTTTTTTAGATTGATTTCGTCAGATAGATTACTAAGATTTGGGTGTGATGTTTCAATGTACCAGGGGTCGATCCAGGAATTTTTTGCAGGGTCCTATTTTCGTGAAAAATGTGTTCATTTTTGTTAATTTCAATAACTATTTTAGAGAATTTCGTATCTATTTTTGTGAATTCTTTCGTTTTGTGTTAATTTTTGTGAATTTTTTTGTGAAATACTGTGTTTATTTCTGTGAATTTCGATAACTATTTTTGATAATTTCAACATCTATTTTTGTGAAATCTTTTAAAACTTTTTTTTATAAAAATCACTTTTTTGTTAAAAAAAAAAAAGTACGAAACAAATTCAAATAGTGAGTAAAATGCCAATCAATGATCCGTTTTAATCGACTGTATTTTTGTGATGAGTCCGTATTAATCGATTGTATTTTTGTGAAGGGTCGGTTTTAATTTGCATAAATAAATTTAGACTTTTGTTTGTGCATTACTTGGAATTCGAAAATTTTGCGATTTCTATCCGCTTTAAGGGGATGGTGGACATTAAAAAGTTTTTTTATTTATTTAATAAGATGGGATTATGAAATTTTGTATTTTAATATATTAAACTAAAAGCATTATAAACAACTAAAAAAATTAAAATAAATTTTAAAAATATTAGTAATTAATTAAAAATTAATTAATTTTTGAGTTTCGAAAAAATGCTCCATGCGTTTTAATTTTAACTTTTTTTTAGTACTTTTGTTTTATAATAGCATAAAAATATATTTTAAAAAAGTCTGTGTATCGGTTTTTGATTCGACCGAGTAGTTCATTTTATAGATATATTTTCATGGATATATACCAAACTTTCCCGAAATTTTTCGGTGTTCGTAAATAGAAATGAAATTTCATAATCGAAATTTTGACCCTATTTAAAAAGGATACACAGATTTATTGTAATGTATGAGAAGAATGTTTGTAGTCCATTTTGTACAATTCCGACCAAAATTAAGTCGCATGGAGCATTTTGAAGGCAAGAAAATCACAAAAAACTGGATTTGGAGAAAATACAGTTTAAAGTGTCATTTTCCATTTATCTTTAATACCGTCTCTTCTGAATCATTTTATTTATGATTTTACCTTAACAAAACATATTTTTAAAATAATTTCATTCGAATATTAGCTTATTTTGTAAAACGTTCGATAAAAATTGTGACGTGTTTATGGACGCGTTTGTTTGCATTTTTGTGGACATTGAACTGTCCCTTTTAATTTTTCCAAACCCTAATATCTTTTTAAAAAATTGATGCAGACATACGCGGTTTTTTCTCCATGGTTCAGCTTTAACTGTAGAATATTAGTATGTAAAAAAGGAAAAGACACATTTTTGGGCCAATTTTGATGATTTGGGTGTCCACCATCCCCTTAAGCATTTGGGAATCCAGTACGACCATCAAGAAAAAGTTTGTCTACCTGTCGTTCTGTCCGTGACTATTTTTTCTTGTTCGTGCATCACATAAAAATGACTGGAGCAAATGAAATGATATTGGGTGACATGATAGGTGGTCAATGAACTTAAACTATAGGCGTCAATTTTTTTTTTTTTTAATTTTGCTTAGATTTTGAGATTTTGTGAAAATCGTTTCAAAATGCGTCTTTTTTTCTTTTTTTTTTAAATTTTGGTTAGATTTTGAGCTTTTGTGAAAATGGTTTCGAAATGCGTAAATCTTTGTTCGCGCATCACGTAATAATGACGAAAGCGAATGAAATGATATTGGGTGGCATGATAGGGGGTCACTCAACTTAAACTATAGATGTCAATATTTTTAAAATTTTTGATTAGATTTTGAGATTTTGCACAAATTTATTCAAAATATGAAAATATTTGTCAATTACGAATAAATCACTGAAGCGAATGAAATAAAATTTAGTATCGTCACAGGTGTGGTCACTTAAATATTAGGCATCATAGTACCTTAAAATTTTTTACAGATGAGATTTTTTGAAAACTCAGTCCATGTTTCACTCTTTAGCTATAACAGGGAAACAAATTTATTAAACAGAATTTAAAAATCTGGCATTAAGATCCCTTTATTGATAAACTGACCTGGTGGGCAAGGGGTTAATATTTTCCGTCCAGGGCAGTGGTTCCAAACCCCTTTTCTCTGCGAATCCATTTTAAAATCCTAAAGAATTCGGCGAGCTTCTTGTGCATTCCTTGTATACAAGAATATACCGGGTGATTGAAAATAGTTGTTAAGGCGACTGAAAAATCACTCAAAATACTGGTGTTAAACGAAAAAGTGAATATTATGAAATATTACTTTTATATATACATAGAGCCTTATTATCGGATGGGCAAATCGGGACTTTGCCCAGGGCCCCCAATTTCCAACATTGTTCTGAAATATATTTTCTATATCAAAATTTTATGAAAAATAAAACAAATCTCATAGATGGGGGCCTCCAAATTCATCAATGCCCGGGGTCCCCGTTGGTCATAACCAAGCTCTGTATATACACACACATACATATAGATAGATTTTCCGAGAACCCCTTATACACTTTGGGAACCGCTGTCCAAGGATTCTACAATGTTAAGCGCACCCCGGTTCTCATCCTGAGCATCTTCCCAGACTGATCTTTTCTCCACCACGCCAAACAACCCGAGTTCACGATTTCCTGTTTCGTGATCTTTTCACGGCCGATGGCTTTTATGTCCGTGTGTTTTTTCTTCCGAAAACGTGGATTTTCGTTAATTTAGTCACGCAACGTTTAATAAATAGAGTAGAGAGTGTCGAAGGAGAGAAATAAAAAAGTTGTATTCGGCGTCCGCAGCTGTTGCCATGGAAACGCAGGTTTCGAATGCGCGCGCAGTTCGCGGTGTATGTCAACAGTGAATCTGATAGTGTTGCTCATTTTTCAAATGGCTACCGTCAGTCCAAGTAGTAATGCAGTAAGTACTTTGTTTTATTTTTGATTGAGCGTCCTGCAATGCTTGTTGAATCTTGCACCCTGGTACTAGTTTTTTAAAAGACGCGTTAATGTAAATCGAGACCTTAGCTCTCTCGACAAATATATCATCTGGAAATCAGGTGGAAATTGGAAATTTTAAGTTTAATTTTCCGAGTAAAATTATAAGTTTAGCAAATCCAGTTCATATTAATTTTATATGCTTTAAAAATGTTTAAATGATTTCCATTAACATGGCAAATCTGTTGTTAAATTTAAAAAGTTGATTTTCTTTTTTTTTTTTCCCATCTTCTTTTCTTTTTATTAATTGTGTTACTTTATTTCATTTAATTTATGTTACTTATTTGTTGTTATTATAATTATTACTTTGTAATTTTTAACTTTTGCTACGTAATGCACACACCCATATAATAGTTGTCATTACAACAGTCCTGTAAGTACAATATGACACCCAGGACGAACTTTTCGCATGGGTACACCACCCCCCCTTCGTACTGTCTCAGTGATTATGCATTCACACATACGTAAAATATACAGTACTTGTATGTGCACATTGATCATATATGCATACATATATCTGACTTACAAATAATGAACATACTGCACTAGACAGTAACGCCGTCTCTTGATTTTGAGGCCCTGGGCAGATCCCCGTCTGCTCTTGTCTTATTGAAGCTCTGTGTATTGTACACAAATAAGCAACCAAGCACGTATCCCGAAAAGGGTTTCAGAGTCCCCTTGACCATGGTCCTCAGATCAGTTACATATTGCTTTTCCCTTATAAAATGAAAATATCAGAATAACTATTAAGTATTTATATTATTGTCTTAAGCATTAGGGGAAAATAGTCGATGAATACTGAAATTATAAGCATTTAATTAAATATGAAATGATTATCGAGAATTGCAAATGCAATTTCTGTTATTTTTTTTTTTTTAATCTTAATGTAATTATGCTTGCAGGGCTCTATCACAAAATATAAAAATGGAGATATTTTGTGAAATTAGTATAGTTTTACTTTATTCAGTAAAAATAGTTGTCATTTTTAGATAGATTAAATATGTCCTTAAAAATGCAAAATCAAGAGACTTTTTTAATTGTTATAATATTTTGCTTTTATTTCACATGAATTTACATAATACTATAATGCAGGATTTAATATCATAATTCGTCAGCGAAAAATAAAATTAGATTAAAAAAAAACACTGAACAATTTTCTTCAATTCATTCCATTCACCAAACTGTTATACATAAAAAAATAATATTTCAGTTTCAATCAAACACATTTTACATTGTAAGATATTTAAAGATTTAGTATAGTAAAAAATTTTGTTAATCTGCAGTTTTATATCGATTAACCTGAAGTATAAATCCATCTCTCTACCTACAGTGTTTTAAAAAAAGAAAGGTTAAAGAACTTTGACTTTACGATGCAATACATTCTGTCGTATATGACTTGAATATTAATGAGTAGTCTTTTAGAAATAAGTATTCTAAATATTGTTTAATGAAAGTACGAAAATACGATCCTACAATTCAATGGGTCTTAATATTTATACTTCTCTTTAGTAAGCGTGGTATTGGAAACACAAATAAAAACTTAACTCGAAATTTTTATATTATTGTAATTACAGTTGCAAAAGTGAAATTAAATCAACAAAGTCAGAATCTACTCATGATCATAGATCCCCTCCCTCCCCCGAAATGGGGCCAACATTTTTCGGGACTGAGAAAAACATCCTTGTTTTAAATAACTCTCTGTGAGAGATATGATTGTGAATACAATATTTAGAAAATAATAAACCCCTCGCAGTACCTTGAGGTTCCAAATGTTTGCAAATTTAATTTAAAAAATATTTTTAGAAAAATATTATTTTATAAGAAATGTAAAAAAATATATGTTTTATAAAAATTATTTTTATAAAACATATTTTTTTAAATGTATTTATTATTTTATTTTATAAAATGTGCGTAAGTGAAATTTTATCCATCTTTTCAGCAAGGATTTTTTTTCTGATAGTAACAAACTAGAGAATTCTAAGAATTCTCTTGTAAAATAGAAACATTTAGGATAAAATTTTATGCGTTAAAGTTGTGCTGGAAAAATAATCGGAAATTGTTTATTTTTTTTCCATTTAATAAAAAGGTTTCACAAATAAACTTATGCAAACTGGAGAATGAGGTTAAAATAATAAAACATCGAAAATAAATTACTTTTTGTAAACTTGCATTTATTTATTTTAAATACTAAAGGGAAATGTGAAATGACAGCATAATGATTCGCTATCATACTTCTTTTAGCGGTTTTAATTTTAAAAATTTGGACTGATCATTTGCGATTCTTTATGTGCGCAATTTTTTGTCTATGCCCGTTTAAAAATAATTATACCTCTCTTAGCTTTTTTAATCTTTTCCATTTTTTATACCCTCCTATTTGAAAAGGAGATATAAAAATACTAAATACACAAATACTGCTAGTTTTATGCGGATGTGTTATCTAGTAATCCAGTTCGTGCGGAATTAAACGGCAGTTCAATAACATCCGGTGTTTCCCAAATAAGATCTGATAACGGAAATTATTGAGCCACGAGTTCCACTTCGTTTTTTAAAGATTTTTTTTTTTAACTATACGCCAGGTATGGGCAAACTTTGAAAAGTTACGGGCCAAACTTTAGGATGCTAGCGAAGTCGCTGGCCAATCTTCAGGATTTTAGCAAAGTACGCGGGCCAATCTTCAGGATTTTAGCAAAGTCGCGGGCCTTATAATTGGGATTTATATGGGATTTTGAATGGTTTATAGGGGTTTGTACGGGGGGGGGGTTGATATGTTCCGCTGGACGGATCAAAAGTTGTGCTGAACCCATGTGTGCTATACGCAGTACGATACTTTATATAGAGCAGCTTTAAAAACAAACCAATAATGCTAAAACACTCAAAAAAATCAATATGGCTTCTTCAGAAACCGTACGTTTTACTTTTAGTAATCTAGTATTTTTTTAATACAAATCCCCCCCCCCAAAAACCGCGAAAATTGCATTACAAAATGGTCGTTCGTTTCAACAAATTTGAGCTTTTCATCATAAAACCTCTCAGAGATATTTGGTCATGGGTTATACAAGAATTTGGAAACGTTTATTGCAAGAGTGTAAAACATTATTTTCTTGTAACTTCTGTACGATCCCTGAAATCCTTTGGAAAATTACTTAAGTCAGTATAGCATCTATATTTATCTTCCTATCGTAATACATTTTAGGATATACCTCACGAATTTTGCACATCGCCTCTTAGTGCATGGGCCAAATGTTACTAACTGGGAATTTTTTGTCCGGGGGTTTTACCCTGTACATATAATTACTTTTGTATCGATATAGTAAAGTAACCAGGAACGAAACGAGAAAAAACTTTCGGGGTGTGCCCGAAAGGTGAAAAAGGTAGAATTTCTCACTAAAATGGTTGATTTACGGACACCCCATGGACAGAAGTCCGAAATTTCGGGTGCTCAGGCTTCCATGACCCACCCCTCGGCTACGTCCCTGGTGTGTACATAATATATGCAGTACTATATAGAGAATGGAAGACTTGTTTGCGCCTGGTAAAAAGTCGTTTCAATGGAGGAAATGTAATAACTCCTCATAATTATGAGCCTGGGGCGCTCATACCTATGACCTCACCTGGCTCCTTGGAAAGAAATATAGTGCGCAGTGGTATTACGTAGATACTGCTCGACACTCAAGTAAAGTATTTTTCTGGGGCAGGACCCTTGATTTGAACCCCCTTCAAAAGAATCTTACAACACTTACAAGTGAACCTGTAAGTTCTTATGCAAACAATCCTATGGGCGCCCATGTCTCAAGATACCACTCTCATTGGATTCATGTTCCGATCGCTTGTGTAAGACAACTAGAAATAGTTTTTTTAAAAAGTGTCCAATGCTCAAATGCATGTTTGCGGATGACACTTTCATAGAAAACACCTAAATGGGTAATGCAAATGACGAACCAATTTTGTAGTTGTTGCTCTAACTTATAGAAATGAAAAAGACGTCGAAGTCTTAATTCTGTATTACTGCATGCAAAATAAACGTGCGTGCAAGAGTCCATTTAGACAAACAGAAGTTGATCAACTGAGTAAACTGAATTAATATTTCATTACTGGTACTCGTAATAGGCGTGTATATTTATTTAATAATTTCAGTCGTGCTTTTTTATTCCCCTTTGGCTAAAAAACACTATTTTTACCGCTGAAAGAACTTTTTCCTATAGAACTCCCCACATGAGATTGACAAAACCCTGACGTTTTGACTATTGTCAATCACGAAGAATCAGTTTGACTTCTACAAGAAATACTCGAGGGCGACATAGTTACGCGAGAATCCCCTTTACTTTTTAGCGCGTCATTTCCCGTAAAAAGGGTCGATTTGTTTGTAAAATTGTCAGGATTATTTTTAACAGAGCATTGGCATCTGCTGAAAACTGGTAGAATACGATGGAAATGCATGGATATAGAAGAACAACTGTGGATAGACTGCCAGATGCCGAAAAATAGGTCCGCCGTTGCCATCACTCAATTTAACTACCAGCAAGAGGGCGGTCGATCGACTCGTTCGTCGCGAGCCACAGATCTAGAGACCCTTTTTGACACAGCTGGCTGTGCGCCGCGCACAGTACTTGGCAGTCGCTAAACTGCCAAGTAGTGGGCAGCTTTTGAGTGCTCCTGTACAAAAACTATCAATGTTACGGACGCTGTTTTTGAGGCAGAGCATTATTTTGTAATTCTTTATGGCCCATATATCCGTTTGGTTTTGTTTGAATATCCCTAAAATTCTTTTCAAAAACATCCCCCGAAAGAGTATGATGTATTGAAATTTTTGGGGGGTGCTCTTGTAAAAGAGCTATAAATTCAACAAAGACCTTTTTTAATAAGCGGGGTTCGACAAAAAACAGGGTGCGTGGTCACCCAGGTGACTAAAAGGTATCGTCTTGGTGTAATTATCCTTTTTTCAATTAATATAATTCAATCTGTATGTGGCTCCTAAAAATTTGGGTTGGCTCCTAAGGTTATACAACTTACGTCAATCCCTGTTATTAAGGAACACTGTACAATACAAAGGAATAACATACATGACTTTCTTAGTATTCGGTACCTATTTTAGAGCACGGACAGACAGATAGACAAACCGAAGTCATAAACACTTTTAAACTTTGTTGGATAGTGTTAGAAACAGCTAACTATCTTTTGATCAACACACTGATATTAAAGAAGTCAGTTAATTTCACTCGATTAAAAGAGCTATTGAATCTGCAATCTAAATAAATTTAATTAAAATACTTATAACAGACAGAAACATGATAGGTACAATCTTACGCCACAATTTAAAAAATTCAAACATTTCGCAAATTTTACTAGAGGAACTTAAGTTGTCTCTTGTTGAATTCGTTAGATATGCTTTAAATCTTATTAGGCCAACTGAATAGTGGATAGGAGTGGTTAACATTCTATTCAGATTAACCTACCTGTGTTCTGTTGTTCAAAGGCCTTTTGTAGTGTGTTTTGAAAGACAAACCTGTTCTTACTATAAAGTGAAATCCCACTTTTTTATTTTCCTTATTATAAAATAAACATTTAAATTTTCCATTCTTTTGCTGACGTGCATTTTACTAAATTAAATAGTCCTCTTTAAAATCAAAATACACCATTAAGTTGTCTTAAGTTATTCCGCTTTTGTAATAACTACTATACATATTTCATTATTTTCTAGTTATAATAAATAATTCGTTAGTTTTCTTTTCTTGTCAATTTCTAATTATTCGTGGTTGATTTGTTGCAAACGAATTTAATGGACCCCTTTAAATACTTCAAGAGGATAAAAATAATATCCACTTTCTTAAATGCTGTTAAATCGTGTTTAGAATTTTATCATTAAATATATATATTATCGACTAATCAAAATGTAGCAGAGTAACTCTATCTGTAAAACATCCCCTTTAATTAAAAAAAATATTTTTTAAGTGATTTAATTTAGAATGACTTGAGTCAATTTGAGAAAAGTTTCCTTTGACATCATTATAAAATTAAAAATGCCTTCTAAAACCATGTTTTACTGTCAAAACAACAAGACGATTAAATTTCGGTTTAATTGTTATAGATATTGTAAATTAACACATTTTTATGTTTGAAATATTTCATACAAATACTCTTTCTCAGCAGATTAAGTGCAAAGTGGAATTAAATCTATTTAGTAATTTTTAAATTATTATTTCATACTTCATACATATTTTGATGATAATTACGTTTACAAAGCAATTTTTTTTTCAGAAAAAAATCTTTAATATTTTAACAGTTTTCATCTAGTTAGCTATGTTTGTTTGAGTAAATCTCATGTTATGTTTCAAAATAAGTCTATTTACTCAGTGGCAGGGGCGTAACCAGGGGGGGGGGAATATTTTTGGAATCAATGATGAAATTCCGTCTATTTATGCACATATAAGTTCATATACCCCCCCCCGAAAAATTTTCCTGGCTACGCGCCTGCTCAGTGGCACCGACTACCTGGGCTCAAGCACACGCAGAAAAAATCACATGGATTCGGAGCTCCCAAGAAATTTCAAGGAACAGTTTAGTTACTATTTTTTGAAGAAAAGAAATCTATTGGAATTGGGTAAAAAAAATCCATCCATATTCTTCAGAAAAACGATTTTTTTTATTACATTGCAGCAGAAAATCAGAAAGCTGAAGATGCGAGTTTTTCTCTATTTGTATCAATTACCAGCATGAGGTAATGGCTAAGGCCAGGTACATGCAGTAATCCAAAATTCATTAAAATTACAAAAAATATTAATTTATCTTTTCTAAAAGTATTTGCTTCTCCATTTGTGTTCTTAAAGTGGAAAGCTGTTGGAGTAAACACCATCTACACAGATTTTTCTAAAAAATTACGTCTAATCATCCTCTCCCCCCCCCCCCGCAAAAAAAAAAAAAAAAAAAAAAAAAAAAATCACATGGAGGCGGAGCTTCCAAGAAATTTTAAGAAAGAGTTTAGTTACTTTTTTGTAGAAAAAAAATCTATTGGAATTAGGTAAAAAAATCCATCCATATTCTTCAGAAAAGCTTTTCGAGGAGGGGAGGGGGCTCCTCGAAAAACTATTCTTTCTAGAGCACTCATAAGAGTTTTGCTAAGTGGGTGCTTCTGTGCGTACTAGCATTTTTATACCAATGAAAAGCTTGATCAAATGACTGAAATATCCACATAGATATGAAAGTTCATTTTAGGATTTACATTGATATTCTAAACCCTATTCGTATAATTACGTTTGACTTGTTACCTATCAATGCAAAACTCTTGAGCTTTGATGCAGGCTTCGAAACAGGGAGTTGCAAAACGGTCAGCACACAATCTTTAATTCATGATCTTCGAACTAAGGACTTCTGTTTCGATTTGGTTTCTCTAGCAAAAGCGTCTGTCCTCCATTCACTGGTATGGGTTCCAGCTCTAAACTGACAGTCTTTTAGCAACGAACTCTTGCAAGATGTGACAAAAATCTAACAGAAGCAGTGGCGTAGCCAAGCGTGGTGATAAGAGGGTCACCCCCCCATGATGAATTTTTTGCCGTACAAAATGTATATTCTTCACTTCAGTGGCCTAGCCAGAAATTTTTCATGGGGGGGGGGTTACGACTACTGCAACCCACATATTCGCATACGTTCGTGTGATAAGGGAGTGAAGAATATACAATTTGTATGGCAAAAAAATTCCTCATGGGGGGTTGTGACCCCCTCCTATAGCCCCCTTGGCTACGCCCCTGCTTCACTCCCTTAACGGTGTTGTTCGAAAAAATCATGTGATTTTGGTACATAAGTACAAATAAACTAATGATGCCAGGCACTTCAACATTTTGAAACTGTCTCTTTTACAAGCTGTACTACATACTGAAATAAACGATAAACCTATATCAGTTTCAAAACTTTCAGAAAAATTTCTTAAGAATTTTTTCTGAAAATGTCACAAACGCCACAGCATTTCCGCTTAGTGTGCTTGCAGTGTGTCAAGCAGCTTATGAAAAACCCTCTGGAATTTTCTGGAGACCATGGTGCTATTTGTTTATTTCAATTTGTGTGCCAAGACTAAAAACAGAATTCTTTTTTTTTTCGGCATACACCCTTAACACACACGTATACATATATGTGAATTGCAGTAGTCGTAACCCCTCCCCCTCATGAAAAATTTCTAGCTACGCCACAGAACAGAAGTATACCTACTTTTTATCATTGTGCAGGATAGACACTCAAGAGCCCTACTATTAAATTGCTTGCAGATATTTAAATATCTAAATTCCTCTTTAATCATTAATATAATTGAAATGTCTTAAGTGTTTTAATGTTTTTCAGAGCGAACTGAGCTTCACGTGATTTTTATGTACATTGTGCACTGGTCGTAATGAACCTGGATTATACTTTCACTTATAACGTATCCTGATTTTAGTTGCTTAAATTGCTGTTATTTAACTTCGGGTAAAAACGTAATACAAGAAAATATTGCTTTGGTTACTTCTTTATGTCAGAGCGGAAAAAAAAAACTTGTGTTTCAACATTTTTCTTCTTTTTGCTCAGAAATTCTGTAAACTCTCCCATACAGTTCTGAGAAAAAATTAATCACGATTAACGATTGACGATTGAAACTATTTAGACATCCTATCCATCTAACGATATCATAATCGTGATGACAGACTAAAATATTTTTCAACACTGGTTCCGTATACCTCTCAGGTGATTAATAAGTACATGCAACAGTTCTAGAAAAATCCATCTAATAATAACAATAATATTGTTAAAATAATGTTTGAAGAAAAGTTCTCTCGCTATTTTTTGGAATCGTATAAAAGAATAAAAAAAAAAATAAAAAAAAAATGCGTCCAGTATGCAATAGACCGGAACAAAATCTGGGTTCAACGTTTTGAGACACGTGTTCTCTGAAACATGACGTCATTTTTCACAAATGCTGTTTCATATATCTCGCAGTGACGAACTCAGTCTTTATTTCATATTTTTTTTTTAACCCTCGGAGAGTCGAATCGTCATCCTTTATTCAAAGGCCTAAAAATCATTAATTCCTTTTGTTTGAAGTAATGGCGTCATTAAGAGGTTTTGTCATTCTACGGTTCGTTGACGGGAAATGACAGACTGATGCAACACATTACTCATCTATATTGCTGAATTTTTAATAAATTGTTAACAGTTTCTTGACGTTTCTTTAAATAAGTTAGCTTCCATATTATGAACGACGTACTCCCAGTGCCCAGCGGGAGCATTCGATGACCAGGCGAGGATGGGCACAGAAGGGGAATCATTGTTGCTGCTTCTAAGAAACGACGGGAGCTAGCAGCGTAACCCTTTAACCAGTGGCGTAGCGAGGGTTATTGGCGCCCGGGGCGGAGCTTCAGTTTGCCGCCCATTACATTCTACGATTAAGGCGTTAGAAGGTGACTAACTTTTCTTTAAGATTTGGTACAGAATGGGGGGGAAAGGTGTTATTAATTTTTTTTAAAGTACTATCTGCAGTAACATGCAGTTCATTCTCGGCTATACGATGAATGTAAGAAGATTAAAACTCCTGACCGTTAAATCGACAGCCGCGCGATAGGTCAGAAATCCACGAACCTTTACACTTTAGTCATCTACCAATAATGAACAAAAAAGTTGAAAGCATCGTTGAACATGCTTTGAAGATGTCCGAATTGAGACGCAAAGCAGCGAGAAGTAAAGTCTTGTTTTAGAATAACTGCATATAAGTAACTTCACTTAATTTAATTTTATATAAAAAAAAATCTATTTTCACACTTGCACTATAAAGAGGAGTTTAATGTTAAGTTGCTATGTAAAAAAAAAAAAAAGAAAGAAAGGAAATAACTCATTTTCCTGGGGTATCAGCGATCAGTTTTGTGAATTCCTAGCATATTGTGAAATATATACCATAAATATTTACAAGACTGTCTAAACAATGCTGTCTTAACAACGAACGTTGATGTCAACATTGACGGGTATGAATTTCTTTAAATAAAGGATTTTAATAAATTCACTTAAATGTAACTATTTAATTTATTCTTGTGACACTAAATTTCTTAAATATATGCGATTTTTGATTAAAAAGAATTTAAATTATAATATATTTTTGTATTTGTTAAAATGCGGCCCTAGCTTGTTCAAAATACCACTTTTTATGGGGCAAGTTTGAACAGAAATTTAAATATTTTTTAATGCTTTTCTACACATTTAATTAAAAATAACTTCAATTTCTGGATTATAGGATAAGGAAATACATTATTTTTCTCATATTTAAAGTACAATATAATTAAGAGTGATCAAAACTCATTCACCAAACATGTACAGCTGCGGAAAAATGGCCCACTTGCTCTTTATTTGGCCATTATTCGTCGGACTGGAAAGTTTTATATACCATTCGTTTGCAAATAACGTATACTTTAATTTTCTAGTAATTTAATTTGCACAAGGGGCCGTCTTCATATTTAATTCTGCATCAACTTCGTTTTTTTCAATCGCAACATACTACTTTATTAAACGAAAGAAAACCTTCAAATTACCCTAAATATAAATTTTCAACAATTTCCGGAGACATTGGACTTATTTTTTGCGCGATTTTAAGGGACTTTCTGCAAATTGAGAAACTCTATTTGTAGGTTCCTAACTTTTTGCCTTTCATTCATTTCGCTCGTGAGAGTTAAAAGAAATAAATATTATTTTCACGGAAAATACTGTTTCTAGTCTTAAAGTTTTTTTGTACTAAGAATATCAGGTGTACAATTTAGAATATTTAGTCAGTGGTTCAAATGACCCGTGAGTCCATAACTATTCCTTGGTTCGTACACATGATTTAAAGGAAAAATGCAAAACGACTGTTCACGATTTTGAAAATCTTTCTAATTTTGAAATTGTTATTGAGTATTTCTCTTGAAGATTCTATTAGAAAGGTGAAATGTTGCCAGGAGTAAGAGGCAGTTCTCTGCTCTTCTGACTACAATCATAAATGTTACTCAGCTACGGTCGAACTTAAAGAATAGTTCCATGATTGAAAATTTATTTGTTTGAATTTCATGTAAAAAACGTCATGTAAAATTACTTTTTTGTCGACACAATATTATCACTGTGTTTGTTATTTCACATTCTTCTTTTAATATTATCGTCTACAATTTAATATTATCATCTACTATATATGAAAGGCAATATTCTTATAAGACTTTTGGCGGTATTATAATTTATAGTCAGATGAAAATTTAGACAGAAAAACGTGATTTTGAATGTTTGAGTATGGGGTTCAAAGACCTGGTGTTTCCAATATTAAAAAAAGGTCAAATAAATTGTTGAGGATGTTAGTTTTTCAGAAATAGGACGTTGTATTGGAAGACATACATTTGCTGCATCTAATTCTATACATGGAAAACATTTTATTTGGTGGGATATGGTAGCGGACGCAACAATAGACACTTAATAGAATCACCATCAAAATGTAAAAACCTCTAATTTATCTGCTTCAAAATTTCATATCTTTTAAATACTGCTATCTTTTACTGTTTTTGCACAAAAGAAATCTAATTTACGCTTATTTTACGCTTTTTTTTAAAGGACAATTTAAGGGACCATAATAAATTTATAAGTGGTCCCTTAATTCAGGAAAATAACACATTTTATTTAATATAAATTGAACTACTTAACGTAAGAATTTGAAATTTCGCACAGCCATGTAAAATCACTTTTTGCATCTATTTCCATCAAAATTTGGCTAGATTGCTACACATAATTTTTTAATATTAATTTAATAATTCATAATTCATATTAATATTTTATTAAAAAATATAATAAAAGTAAATTATGTTTGGGTCGTTTAGTTCGAATAGTACGAATTGAAGTCAGCTTCTTATTTTAACATAGGGGGAAGGGGATTTTGGGTGCTCATAGCTCACTCATTTTCAGTGCAAATTTATCGAAAATTAGTATACGGGGTTAAAATGAGCTAAATTTTTGAAATATGAAGTGAAATCTAAGGGTTGCTATTGGAAAAAAAAGAAGTTGATGCCAATTTTAATATGTAGACGGCCCCTTATGCAATTTTTATGTATCGCAAATTAAAGTGTACGTCAATCGTAAACGATTGGTATCTGTAACTTTGCTGTACGACGAACGAAGATAAATACAAGTGGGCCTTTTTCTTCCCGCAGCTGTACATACACTGTCTACTAATAAGTATTTGGACACCTATGCAAATGACGATATCTGCGGTCCTGAGGTACGTCACGGCCTCCGCCGGTATATATCGTGTAGGAAACAGCATCGGCATGAGTCGCATGCAAGATGCCGCGCAGTTCGGAGCTCTCCGATTTCGAGAAAGGTATAATTAACGGTTATCACAAATGTGGCCGATCCTTAAGGGACCTAGCTAGCGATCTGAAGTACCCAAAATCGACAGTGGCCTATGTGATTAAGAAGTGAAAGGTGAGAGGTGATTGTCGGAATGTGCCCCGAGTCGGCAGACCAACGGAACTGGGAGATAGAGACCGACGAGTGCTGTCCAGAGAAATTCGGAAGAACTGCACCCAACCGATGGCCCTCATCCGCGAGGAGTTTCAACAGGCATCCGGGAGTATTGTTTCAATGAACTTAGGGGCCAAGGCCCCCAGACTCACTACGCTCGCTTTTCTTATGAGGCATTCGGCCCCTAATAAGGCTTATTCGTAAAAAAGACATAGTTTCAACAGACAAAACCCGAAGATATGATCAGATAGAATGTTACTGAGCTACGCATTGCTTGGTTCTTGCATGTTCATTGGTACATAAAAATTTAAACTTCACACTACAGTAGACCCCCTCCCCCTCATAACACGGAAGATATTTTGTTATGGGAATCCGTGTTGTACGGGTCCTGAGCTATACTCCACCTGGAGTGCGGACTCCGCTTATAATCGCTGGAAAAATTATTTGCACTCTTCAGAAACACAATGATTTTCAATGTTGCCATTCAAAAGTTATATTAATTAGGAGCTAAAGCATCATAATAAAATCAGAACATCTGTTTCAGCTGTATTTTTAATAATGTAAAACCTATTAGACACCCTTCGAATTGGCCACCCATTGCGATTTTTCATTATTGGGCGACTTGCGTACATGTAAAGTCAATAAAAGCTACGGAACAGATAGGATAGCTTGCCACCCATGACGACTTTTCATTATTGGGCGATTTACACATGCTCACAACCTATAATTACTGTTCATGTAAGGTTACCGGAAAACCGTTATCCATATTTTCATTTACATAATCGTTTGTAGATTGGCGTACTTAGCACCACGAATTATACCATCGCGTCGCGCTAGCCAATATCCAAAGTCTACTGTAACTGCTATAATGGCATAGTGAACGCCGCCCAATATTTCTACTGGTAGCAAATAATCCAGCTGGACGAGAACCGGCTTTAAAATAATCTGCATTTTAATTATTTTTCATTTTCAAGATATTAGTTATTCTGTTTTGGAAAAACGAATCATCGCCCATTCTAAACTCCTGTTGTCTAAGCGAACTTACTATTTGAAAATGGTCAACTTTGTGTAACACATTTTGAGTTACTTATTTCATATAGTTTAGGTATTTTGGCGTAAAATGGGCGTCATTCTAACTCATGTTTGTAAATTTCACGCGATTCTAGATACTTGGAAACGCTTTGTTGCAAAGGAATGAATGATTTTATGCCCAATCTGGCAACCATTCGGTTTATTTTTTCAGTTTTTTATTAATATCTTCTAAAATAATTCGATTTTCGAAATTTAAATCAGCTTAGCAGGTTCCTCGGAATTTTTCGAATCTGTGGGCACCTTAGTCGAAACTCAAATCCCCACGGTTTAGGAGGGGATACGCTGACAAGCTTTTGACAGCGGCGGCGACAGCGGCCTTTACTTTTTCTTAGAATAGAGAGATACCACCCGTAAGGAAGCACATCTGCTTGTTTTTCATGGTCGTGCTGCTCCGCATAAGCCTTTGATCACAAAGTCCAACCGCGCTGCTCGGTTAATGTGGTGCAAAGCACATCGAAATTGGACCGTAGATCAGTGGAAACGGGTTCTTTGGAGCGACGAATCAAGGTTCACCCTTTACCGTTCAGATGGCAGGGTCTGGGTCTGGCGTCTGCCTGGAGAACGTCTCCTGCCAGAATGCATTGTACCAACAGTCAAGTTTTGCGGAGGTGGAATTGTGGTCTGGGGGTGTTTCTCCTGGTATGGACTGGGACCCTTGGTCCCCATTCATGGTAAGCTCAACGCCGATGCCTACTGCACTATTTTGGATGACAGTGTGTTTCCTACGTTGTGGCAGTTTTACGGGTTGGACCCCTGTTACTTGCAGGACGACAATGCCAGTTTTCATGCTTCGAGGTTAACCAAGGCTTGGTATGGCCAATGGAGTTCATCGAATAGACTGGCCTGCCCAGTGCCCAGGCCTGAATCCTATCGAGAACCTCTGGGACGAGTTGGATCGCCGAATTAAGGGGTGCACTACCCGTCCAAAATCGGTGAAGGAACTTCTATGTCTACTCCAAGCCGAGTGAAAGACAATACCACTAGCTGTAATACAAAGACTTGTGGAAAGTATGCCCCGGAGGGTTCACGCTGTAATTGCCTCTTGTGGAGGCTCTACCAACTATTGATTTTGAATAAAGTTAGTTTTTCTTTTCTATCACAGGTGTCCAAATACTTATTCGTAGACAGTGTATAATTGTAGAGTGGGAAAAAAAACTGTTTACAGGAATTTACTATGATGAAAACTATATCTGATTGGCCGTAATTACAATATTACAAATTAGATAACTTGTTTTTGATAAAAAGTAAATTTTGCTGATTATATTAATTATAATTAAAAAATCAATAGTATAAATATGTATTTTTGATAGCCTTTTTCTTGCAGCAAAAATGCTTAAGTTTTGATTAGGAACATAAAAAAAATATAGGTGCTGAGAATATATAACCGAAAACAGTATTAAAATTCTGAAACTAGTTAATGATCGAGAATTTTTTAAGCAATACTACAGCACATAAACAGTTTAGTAATTTTAGCAAGGAAGCCTTTAAATGTGACGTTTTAATTATCGCTAATTAAATTATGACAATGGTGATAAATACAGGAAATATTCGATAGTTTAACATCACCCATAAATCTCGATACTGCAAGATTATGTGTAAAACTTTTATTAGTAAAAGTTCAATTAAGTTTTATCACTCTTACTAAATATTTCCTTGATGGAAGAGGGAGCCAATTTATCGTTTTTTAAAATATAGTTTATAGTTAAAATGCATTAGAATTAAATATTTTATATAATTTCGTGATGACAATAGCGGATTAGGAGGGAAACAACACCAAAATGTTTAACACAGCAAATCCAAAATAATTATTCAATAACAGCGAAATGGTAATAAATTTTCAAATCAACTTTAAAAAAAATAAGAATAAGTTATTCTGTGAAGTTAAAAATTTGTTCAATAAAAATAATTTTTCGAGATTTTGCTGTATAAATTTTAAATTTGTATTTTTCTTGCTTTCTTATTTGCTAAGTCCTTGACTTTGCCCCCTGACCTTGATTTTGCTAAGTCCTTGACTTGTTTATTTTTGACTTTGTCAAAAATAAACCTTTAATAAATACCTTCGGTATCCTCTAAGACCTGTTTGATTGCATCCTGCCTCACCATGGCACAGTGGTTATGCCACTGAAAATGGTAGATGGCCGAAGTGTGAAGGTCCCGGGTTCGGACCCATCGCGCGGCTGTCGATCTAACGGTCTGGAGTTTTGGTAGGTTTCCTCCAAATGTAACTTGAATACGCGTTAGAACCCCTTAGAAAGTCCTCCTACCAAGGCACCCCCATCCCCTTGGCAGATCGCCCTAGTGTAGCGTTGCCATAATCACACACATTGATTGCATTCTATATTTCTCTTTTCTTTTTTTTTCCCCATGAAAAACTTTTTGGCCTGGACAGTGGATTTTCTGAGGGTCGGTGTTAGCGAAAGCAACCTCTTCAAGGGTTTGAAATCAGACACTTTCTTATCATACTTACTGTTTGGAGAATTTGGGTTTTTCCACAGAAGAATCATTAGTAAGCCGTAGCGACCACTAGCCGCAAGATCCAGACCCCTATACTTAGGGAAGGGTGTGTTTGTGTTGTGGGATTAAGGCCAATTATCTACACGAGGGATCTAGACCTATGGGTTGGGTGCCCTTCGTGGGGGTCTTTTAAAGGGGTCCTGATCCATATTTACGCTAAGTTTCGGAGGAAACCTCAGCAAACTCCGAACGGTTAGGTCGGCGGACGCGACCTGATTTTGAACCAGACACCTTCCTACTCCCAGTTCAGAGCGCAAATGCGCTCTGCTACTGGTCGGGCCTTAGAGACTCTTTTCTTTACTTGAACATAAAAAACAGTCCCATTTTACCCAACGAAAAACCACGGGGGAGGGGGGGGGCTAGTGATTTTGACCCCCAATCCTCACGATGCCCATGATGCCCCTTGTTCACGACTCTGGTCCTCAGACTTAGATAATATCATTTCGCATTGCTAAAGCAGGATGCGACATTTAACGAAAAGTACTTCAAAAATTTTTCAACAAAACTATTATTCTTTATCTATTTTGAAAAATTCAACTACCAACAGCTAACAAGTCGGTGTCTTTGGCAAGGGCATACTCATATGGGCATGGTTGCCCATATGAGTACTTTTAGAAGTAATCTTATATTTGTAAGGGGCGGCTCATGTCGGACTGCTAAACGTTTTAGTACTAAAATAATAGAAAAAAGTTCAGTATGCTATAAAACTGCCTAATATACTTAAGTCTGAAGGTAACCCCAACCGCCCTTCAGGTCAAGCCACCATTTTCGCCCAATATATGGGCGCCCATGTTTTAGTGTATAATGTTTTTCTTTAAATAGAGAGTAAAAATTTTAGATATTCTGTAAGAAAAATATGCGAAAAGGCAAAAAAGAGGTCTGTTGCATAGGCGTAGAGTTATATGGGCCCGTGGGGCTCGAGCCCCCCCAATAAATTGTGAATAGGGGCTGAGCCCACCCAATAATTTACCACTCAATACAGAAAACTAATTTATACTAACATAAAAAAGTATTCATGCCATTTACAAACGTAAAAAAAAAAACCTTTACTTTAAAAAATTTTCTTCTTTTGATTTCAATCATGATTTAGTATTCATTGTGACGCCATGTAACAATGTTACTATAAGCAGCCCTCGCCAGGGTCTGGTTCATTAAAATCAGATTATGCAATCTAAAGTATGAAAGGAAGAAAAGTTCAGATGTGTCTAAAATGCACTATCTCATCGAAAATGTTTTTTTTTTCCTCCTTTGGATTTTTTACTTTGCTACTATTTTTAACTTATAACATGGTAGGAAGATACTAACATGGATACTTACCTTACATAGGTGCAGAATTCTATGGACCCATAGAGCTCGAACGCCTCCAATAATTTACACTTATATGCAGTAAGTCATAGCTGCCAACTACTACGGACAATAATTAGCCACTTTTTGTTAACAGTATATATTTTACTTATTTTTTTTTAAATAGTAACCAGCTCGCGCGCGCAGCACAAAAATTTTGCTATATTTTAAGCCGAAAAATCATGTAGAAAAAGGGGTTAATTATATTCCGTAGTAGTTGGCAGCTATGAGTAAGTTATATGTACGTGAATCAGTGGCGTAGCCAGAAATTTTTCATGGGGGGGGTTACGACTTCTGAAACTCACATATGTGTATACCGGTGTA
This sequence comes from Cheiracanthium punctorium, assembly GCA_038373885.1. Taxonomy (NCBI): domain Eukaryota; kingdom Metazoa; phylum Arthropoda; class Arachnida; order Araneae; family Cheiracanthiidae; genus Cheiracanthium; species Cheiracanthium punctorium. The sequence goes on along the minus strand of JAWZYV010006905.1, from coordinate 43,152 downwards.
TAATAAGGGAGTGAAGAATATACATTTTGTGTGGCAAAAATTCCTCATGGGGGTGGTTATGACCCCCCCTTCGCCACTGACGGAAATATATTTGGTTGCGGGGCCCAGCCCCCCCAATAATTTTGAAAACTCTACGCTTATGGTCTGTTGCTCGGCCAGTTACAGATTGCCGGCTTGGGATGTCCCCAGCCGACCCACATATGCGCTCCCTGTATGGCTGCTTCTGGTTCGGTGTAAAATGATTTTCATACTTTTGAGCCCGTCATTACCCGTAAAAAAATGGTCACGATTCTTTTTAACAGCACTGACATCTGCTGAAAAGTGGAAGAATTTCGAGAACAGGTGGATAGATTGCCCAATGCTGTAAAAAGGGCAGCCGTTGCCATCGTTCGGCTTAACTACCAGCAAGATGGCGGACGATCGAAACGTTCATGGCGTGCCACAGATCGAGAGACCCCTTTTTTGACGACAGCTGGCTGTGCGTGTGGCACTGCCAGCTGGCAACGGCTGCCCTGTTTTCAGCTTTGGGAAAGGGTTGCACCTGAAAGGGTTATAGCAGAAGAGTGCAACTAAGCTGTCTGTTTCCTTCTGTGAAATAAAATCGCTATCCTTAGAGATTTATCTATTATCTAGATCTATTAAGGTCAGCCAGTCTATTATAGGTGAGAGCTATTCTGACCGCTCCTGTAAAAAAAAAAAATCTATGAATGTTACATATAGTATCTTTAACGCAAAGCATTGTTATATATAAGTCTCAATTTTTACACAGACTGTACTTTTAACTTGAACAAATATTCACTCCTCACAAGTGTTCGCGTTAGATTGAAATTTTTTACGATTTTTAGTCCGTCATCACGACTAACGATATCGTTAATCATTAGTTTAGCCGTACTTTTTACACAGAATATACTTGAACAAATATTCATTCCTCGTGAGTGTTTATGTTAACAAAATTCAGCCGCCTTAAAAATAACTAAATGAAGAAAAAAATCTGAAACACTTTCAGATTTTAAATACGCAGTAAAGTGCACTATCTATTAAAAGTGTATCGTAATCCATGCGTCCTCCCTATTTTCCTTTCTTATTCCATTCAGTTAGAAAGTGCATCATTATTCGCGAGTGTGCCGTGTTTGTCTTCCTTGTTCCATAAAGCCCTTCTTTGGAATCGAAGTCTATTTTAAAATCGCTTACTGAAACTGCTTTACAATCGTCAGGCACATTCTAACGAGTAATAAACTGTAGCCTTTGCCAGTTTCTCTCCAAATATGGAAAATATCGCCAAGCTATGTTCAGTTTTGGAGACTTATTTTTTGTCGCCAAACTTGACAATAAATCGTCAAAAATTGCAAACCTTGGCGACTTTTATCCCCCCCCTCCCCTCTGCGCTATCTGGAAATCCTATTGAAAAATTCAACGAAAACGTGCCGACGAAAAAATGTTCACAAAAATACGACAAGCGACATAGCACAAGCGACTTTAGGGAAAACCGATGAAATTGTCGAAAATTCCGAAGCGGTTACAAACAAATCGGTACAGATCTGCTTCTTAAAGTAAAAAAAGAACTTGAAGAAATGGTTGTTTCAGAGAAAAGTAAAAACTTGGACACAAATTGTATCCTTTTTTCAAAAAATGTAAGAAGGCATTCAATAAAGTACTATTTTCTCTTTAGATAAGTTTTGAATTTCATTTTCATAAGGAATAGGTGTCGGACTTGTTTATATGACGCATTATAGCCATTATCTTATAATAGTCAATAAAACCCTTCAGAGCGGCCACCCCCTCTGAGCGGCCAAATATTCTCGGTACGGTGGGGTGGCCGCTCAGAGAGGTTTCACTCTATTTTCAACTGATTATCTGTTAAATATAGTTTCTTTTATTCAAAATCACTTTTTATATTATTGAAATTACTTGATTATTAATCCTGAACCCATGTTTAACTTTTTAACTTCCAATGTTACAAAGACGATTTTTAATTATGGCGTTGAATAACTTAAACCCGACTGCAATACGCGGTAAACTCTGGAGTACCCCCCCCCCCCCCAAAAAAAAAAAAAAAAAAAAAAAAAAAAAAAAGAAAACTTTCCTTTTATGCCAGTACAAAAGGTGTTTGATCGAGACGTAGAGTGAAAACAACTTTACATATTTGCGAGGGAGGATTTTTGCCCTCTTTCGAAACGGGCGAAATGTAAAGTTGAGTAGTTTTGCCAATTAATGGGATCTGACGCTAAATTTAAGGACTTTTGATTGTATTTTGGGATCGGTCGCTGATTTTCGCGACTTTGCATTGCATACGGAACTATTATAGTGCATTACATAATAAAGAAATTAAGACTTTTTCCAAAGAGCATCTGGCAACACTGTCAGAGATTTTAAATGAGATCTTGCGAAAGAAATGGAACAAGTTTAGGTACTGACAGCCAATGGGAAAAATTATAAAGTTGGTTTTTTTGCATGATATTTCCAAAGACTATGAGCAGTTTTATTGCAAATTTTAAAAAACATAATTCTTTGCCAAAAATTTTCTTCTGATAAGTGTCTAAAAGAATTGAATTTAAAATAAATTTATAAACATAGAAGCTTTTTTTTTTGTTGTTGTTTAATGAATTGTATATCGTATATGATGTTAGTCGTCTATAGATGTGAAAATTCTTTTTTTCTCATATTTATAAGACGGCAAGAGTCGAATTTTGTGTCACAGATATTTTAGTAACAAACTGTATGTATGTGTGGTACAATACTCAAACATGAAGACATCTGAAAGTGAATGCAGTTTTGTTTGTATGTCAGCAGTATTCTGTTGTTTCTCAACCCTTTAATGCGCGGTGTCCACAAAACTCTGACGTTTTGACAGTTTTCAGTCACGAAGAATCAGTTTCATTCCTATAAAAATACTCGAGGGTGGCACTAGTTACACGAGCATCACATCACTTCCCGTAAAAATGGTCCATTATTTGTAAAATTGTCAGGATTATTTTTAACAGCACTGGCATCTGCTGAAAACTGGGAGAATACGACGGACATGCATTGATATAGAAGAACACTGCCCAATGATGAAAAAAGGGCAGCCGTTGTCATCGCTCAATTGAACTACCAGCAAGATGGCGGTCGATCGAATCGTTCATCGTGTCATGAAAGATTTTCCCAGCTCTTACGCATCTGAGACACCTCCCAGCTGTGTCAAAAATGGTCTCTAGATCTGCGCCACGCGATGAGCGATTCGATCGATGGTCATGCTGCTGGTAGTTAAATCGAGCGGTGGCAACGACTGCCCTTTTTTCAGCATTGGCAAATGGTTGCGCTTCAAAGGGATAATCATACTCAGGACCGCAACTGAGGAAGTAGGGGAAGGGGCAAGCACCCAAGTTTAGTTTTGCCCTAGGTGAGATGACTTCTAGTTGCAGCACTGATCTTCATTAATTACGATGATGTTCTGCCGTGGCCTTTTCACTAAGCTCCGTTCCCATAAGAACAGGAAAAGTGAAGTAGCACCGGCTTGGCCAATGCTCGGGAGGGTGAACATCTCTCTTAGCTGGGCTGCCGTGGAACTGTGTACAGTTGGTGCACGTAAAATGTGTCGTGGCTCCAATTTCCTCCGTCTTCAAACGATACCTCTGGGGTGCCAATCCAGGTGCTAAGTCTCTTATATGAAATTGGTCCAAAATTGGGAGACCCCAAGCTAAATCGAACTTCCTCTCACCGGGGCTTATTAAAATGGAGACCCATTCGCCGTCTTGTTCTCCATAATTGTATAAATTATGATGAACATTTTTTCGTGCTGGCTACAGTCACATATCTTCTAATGCAGCATGCTGAATACAGATGCATGAGTTTAAACATTGGATTGTCGTTTTAATAAAATGGAACCCTCTTTCTTTATAGGCCTGTTAGTCTTCATAAATCATTTTATGAAATTTTTTTAGCGACAAATAAAGCAATAATAAATGTAGGTCATGAGTGTAAGTTGCGCAAAAATAATATTGGGGGTACGAGTGACGCTCAGACACGACGGAAGTTGTTTCTCGTAATCACTCAGAGGGTGCCTCATTCTACAATCTTTGCATACTTTCCGAATCATATCGCAAATTTTTATTCTTGGATAAAGTTAGCGCATCCCTACGTCTATCCTTATTGGCGACCATGGAATCAAGACGCGATCTGTCATTAAAGTATGAGAATAGCATGTGCCATTTGCAAGAAAAATTACTCCATTCTTCAACACAAACGGTAATTACGCATTTCAATATGTTCTTTTATAGTTGTTAAAAACTGTTACGTGTATCAATCTCATCCATTTTGAAAATGTTCTACTGGCTTGCAGTTTCACTTACCGAGTTACTTGGGAAGCAGAACCTTTAACTGCGGTTTAATTTTTCAGGTCACTTGTGAAAGAGAATATTGAAGTGAGGTTTTTAATTTAACAAGTCACTCTCTCGCATGAAAGAGGCTATTGGAATAGAATTTTTAATGTAACAAGTCACGCTTAAGTCGGTGTGCCATTTTGGTTTCGTTGTTGCATTAAGACAAAGCTACCTCAGGCGGAGGATTTTTTTAATGGGTTCTGGCGCGTATTTTCGTTACATCTGGAGAAAACCACCCTTAACTCCAGATCGTTAGATCGACAGCCGTGCAACAGGCATGCTCGGGTGTAATGAATGTCATAGCATCAGTATGTAGGTCTTCTGGTCGTTAATAAGCAGATTAGTATCCCGCTTTGCATATGAGGGTCTGCGCCCTTTCCACCCGTCTCTAAATTGTAGGTCCCGATGTATTTATCCTTCGATTGCATGATAACAGTAGCGAAAAAAAACTCAGTTGTTATAATAGAGTCACTTTATTATATGCGCTATCTCTATTCAAGAGCCAGGCGATTAAAGAAGATGTTTCTGTTTTTTAAAAAAAATTATGCATGTATTTTGTCTAAACAGAAAATATTTGCATGCCGTGCCAGGTCCTGTAGATCAGTTCGTAATTGTCTCTGTGCTACTGCTTGTGTAATACCGTGTTTACTCCCGTAATAGTCGCCTTGGCATAATAGTCGCACCCCCATTTCAAAGCATAAAAAATAGCTCTAGAATTGCAATATTACTTTGTAAATTTTCCCCCGCATAATAGTCGCATCTAGGCTTTCACCATGAAACATTGCCCAAAAAGAAGTGCGACTATTGAGCGAGTAAACACGGTAATTCGTATCAAGCTCCTGAACAGAGCCAGGCTAATCCAGGGGAAGGCGGGGCAGCTACCCCGAGCCCCCAATCAAAGGGTCCTCCTAATCACGAAATGTTCCAATTATATTTTGTAGAAATGTTTTGTTTCTAGAAAAATTTTCCTCCCTCTCTCCGCTTAAAGAATTCTCTAAAAAAAAGCTGCAAAACTAGACAGAAAAGAAGGTTTTAACAAAAGATTTTGAGTGAAATGATGCATGTTTGGTCAATGTAATCATGTTGGGCGGGACAAAAGATCCGCTTATTTTCAGTTGCAAAAAGTACAAATCCTCGAACTTAAGTAATCTCTTACATTCATTCGAAAATTTTAAACAAGAGGTACTAGCATAAAAATATCTCCACTTACTAAGCTTTCAGTCTGTTCAGTTGCACCTGGGTAGGGTTGCCAGGTCGCCAAACCAAATAGCCGGACAGACCAGCCAGTTTGGCCGGACATTTGGGTAAAAAGGCCGGACAACCTGCAATAGTGAGGATTTTCTCTCAGTATTAATAGGTACAACAAAAAAATTGTATGTAAAATCAAGCTTTTTTGACTATTACCATGAATCTTATTAAATTCTAATGGAATATAAATAACATCGAATGCCAAATCAGTTCAAGTACTTTATTACTAATCAGCCAAAGTCACCAGTAAAAAGCCTAACATAAGCTGCACATCGTTAAGTTTGGCCGGACACGCAATCAAAAAGCCTAACTATGTCCGGCTTTATCCGGACGCCTGGCAACGCTACACCTGGGCAAAGCAAAATGTTTCCCAAGGCTCATTTACATTTTCAAATAAAATAGCTGATATGAAACGTTTTTTCAGGCGTTTCAAAAGAAAGAAAGAAAGAGGGTGTTGGGGTTAAAAAAGCATTAAACTCAACACACCTCAGTTATTATACTTGGTGCCTTTTAAAGTAAGTGTTAAACCTGGCTACTTTTTAGATTCAGGCAGTCTCAATAGAAATGAATTGACTAAAACAATTCTTTTCATTCTGCAATTCTTCAACAAACTGCATAGTAGGAACGTTTTCCTGGTTCCTTTTGAGTTGCAATTAATTAGAATTTAATGTATATAAAGAAATCGTGTTTCATTTTAATTTAAGGTAAAGTTTTACTACAAAAATAATAATAATAATAATAATAAATAATAATAAATGTTATTTTGATGCACTGATAAAACTAAAGTGTAAAATTATGTACTTTCACAATACTGTTCATGGTTTTTTTTTTTTTTTTTTTTTTTTCCTTTCTTATCTTTTTCTTTCTTTCTTCGAAGTAAAAGGAAGTATTGTGATTTAAAAAAAAATCCGTATTCCAATTTTGGCGGAAAATCGATTTCCAGATTTACCTTGACGGGTGTCTATAAGTAACTCTTCAAGATGCGTACGTATGTATGTATGCATGTATGATTCCGTTCTGGCCAAGCGCGAATCCATTTTGATGTCTACACGTAGGAACTATGTATTGACGTAACTTGTATAGCTCAAAAATGACCAGCCGTAGTATTTTGAAATTTATAATTAGGACTGTTGCAACATCTGGTTATGCACCTCCCTTTTTGATTGCAGTCGGGGCTGAATAGTTTATTTACAGAGTCACCGAAAAGACTTTGAATACATTAAAGTCTATGGCTAGATTCATTCCTTTAAAAGTGCGCGAACACTCATTATTTGGGCCATGCTCAAAATCTGGCTGTTTCCTATCTTGACCAGTTTTATAGAAAATATCTCCAAATTTGGCGATAAATATAAAATAATTTTTTTTAAACCGGACCCAGCTCCGTGATATCTCTTATTTTGGATGAGAAGTCACCAAACCTTAAATTATTGATACCACTTAATAATTTTAAACTAAAAAAAAGCATCAAAATTTCAAAAATTTATACAATTTCATTCACGTATAAGGAAGCAATTAGGTTAACATCAATTTTTTTCTTATAAAATTAAAATCGGGCCCCACCGTAGCCGAGTGGATGTCTGAAGTGTGAAGGTCCGGGTTCGACCCATCGCGCGGCTGTCCATCTAATGGTCTGGTGTTTTGGATGGTTTTCTCCTGATGTAATGTGAATAAGCGTTGGAACACCTTAAAATAGCCTCCGCCCAAGGCACTCCCCTTAGCCCCTTGCGTACGCTTGTCATGACACACAAACAAATTTAAAATCAGATAATTGCGTAATTTGAAAACTATAATTTACATTAATTTTTAATAACTTCCATTTCCGTATAATTTATTTTAGCCAGATTCATTAAAAACTTTCACTGCATGTTAACTCAGACTCATTTAGATATTTAAAAAACAAAAGAAAAACACAAAGATAAATGCATTTTCAGAGTGTCCTTAATAAGAAATAAAAACTTTTATGCTTTAATATTTGAGGTCCGAAGTGCACTCATGCAGCACACAATTACTATTCAATTTGTTTTCAAAACAAAATGTACGCGTTCATCATTTATTTAAAAAAAACATCAAACCTTCCTTTTTTTAAGTTCTACGCTCTGAACCCAAAAAATCATTAACAGCGTGGTCTGATATTTTAAAACATGCATGTCCGATACCTCTTTCAATTTCTACTCTTGATATACCTCTGATTTTATAGACTATCCTCCCCACCTTCCACATTTTTTTATGCTAATGGGCTACGAATTAGTTTGACCATAAAATTCACCACCAGTGTCACGCTATTGGGAACGCAAACAGCTCCCCCTGCGGTATCCTAGGTAACTTCGCACATACGAATGCATTTTTGTGCTCAGTTCACTTTCAGTCGCTGTGTCGGGCGTGGGGATCCAAATATTGATGCCGAATATCGATGGCCGAAAGTCAATCGGTGTTCGTCCCTTCGAGGGGGGGAAGCATCTCGCTTCAGAAAGTGAGTTTACCTTAATTTTCTTTACTTCTTTTTTAAGTTATCGCGTGGCTGTTAAAAGTGTCGTAAGCAGTAGCTTGTTTTATGACTCCCCCCCCCCTGTAGGTTGCTTTTCATTTGTTTTGATTATCACGAGGTCGCTTAACCCTTTGAAGCGCAACCCTTTCCCAATGCCGAAAAAGTTCCGCCGTTGCCATCGCACGATTTAACTACCAGCAAGATGGCAGTCGATCGAATCGCCAAGCTAAAGACCCTTTTTGGCACAAAAATATATCAATAGAATTCAACTGTTACACACTTCGGTACAGCTTTAGTATTAGTCCTTTTTGGCGCGATTTTATTAAGCGATTTTTCTTGGCGCGATAAAGGAAGCCTTTATGGTAACCCTGCCGTTTGACGATCAGAAGACATGGTAATCCTAAAGCCGGCTTTTTATTTCCGAAAATGGCTACTCGCTGATGACGACGTGCTTTGATTTTATTTTAAATTAAATTGCATTATTTAATTTATTTTTTAAATTTAAAATGGATGTTTAGTTTTATACTGACTGTTAGTTTGGTATGAATTAACATTCTTTTGATAGTACTTTTTAGGTTAATATTTTCGTTTTCCTTTGTTTATTTGTTAAGGGTAAAAGCAACAAATAATTACGTTATTAATATTTTATACCGTGAAATAATATTTGATATTTTGATTTTATTATTTCAATATTGCAACAATTGAGCGATTTTAATCAAGGTATGAGATAAGCATTATTTGTTTATATTTGTTATGATTTAAACTAGTTCTTTACTTTTGCTTTTACTATGTAACTGCAAGCTTTCTGCTTTTGTCAGAATGCTAAAATATATTTTAATGTCTTTTTTTATTTATGTTATTTTTGTGAGGTATTGTCTTCAGAATATTATTTGTTTGCATGATTAAATTTATTCTACTAAATAGAGAAAAGGGGGGGGTTGAGGGGGCACAGCCCCCTCACATAAAAAGTAATTGCATTTTACTAAACCGAATCTATATGTACATGTAAGCTTGTAATCTGTTTATAATTTATTTTTTCATAAAAATATTTAAAAGCCATTAAAATAAATCAAAGTTAACGGCGAGGATCCATTATCTCGGAAACCAGCGCCATCCGATCCGCCATATTGTTTACAATTGGCATCGGCAAGGCAAACTTGGGTTGGCGACAAGATTTTATCGCCAAAACAAAAGCGCGCCACAAGGGACTTTACTAAAGCTGCTTTTAAGGCAATATGAATCCGATGTAAAACATACAACAGGAACAACATTTATTAGTATGCCTGTTTGTTAGTTTGTAAATATGCATGTTATATCGTATAATCAGCTTAGCTTACTTTATGGGGAAACAAAATAGGAAATCTCGATGTAGATCGTCACATTTGTTGAAAACAATGAGTTTTACTCGAAATAAAGCTTCCCTGTTTTATTTTTTCTTTTTAGACGGGCAACACTGAACCCCCCACCAAACCTGGCCCCTTGGACGCAAACGTATACGCCACCAAAAAAACCATCGCACAGGGTCTGCTGGATGTTGCTTTGCTGACGGCAAATGCGTCCCAACTCAAGTACCTCCTCCAAGTGGGGCCCGAGCACGAATTCTACTATGGTATGATGACGCTGATCAGCTTATCCATAATATTACAGGTAATATAGTATCCTAGTAACAGTATCTATTAATTTATGTCACTTATGAAGATTTAATTGTCCGACAGCCATGGAATTTAATAAACGTTTTCAGAGTAGTTTTATAAAAAACATCCCTACTACTTAAGTTAATATTACATAAAAATTGAGATACATTTTGAAATTAACAAACTTTCACTGGCATCCTATAATTGCAACCCTACAGCTGCAGAATTTCTTGCACCTCGTAATGCAGAGTGAACTGAAAACTGAATGAAATGATACATGCATTCAAATAATAACTGCCGGCAACTTGTGTATGTATATATATATACATAGAAAAACAAAAAAAGAAATGCTCTTAAACTAAAAAGTCCGGACATATTTAAAAATTCAGAAACTCATGCATTTTATTTATAAATGTTTTTTATTATGACAAAGCAAACACGACCCCCTCTCACTGACCCCAGTATTGTCAGTTTCACGTTTTGAAGATCATAGTTCGAGATAGCAAAACTAGATGAATTTGCAGCATAACGTATATATTAAGTAAGAAACAGATTTCGAATTAAATAAGTGATAGAAAATTTGTAAATGTATGTATACTAGTGACGTACTTCATTCAACTGGAGGAAGGCTTTCCATTTACTTTTAGTATATCAATAAAAGCTAAATCACGCATAAATACTTCCTGTTATTAAAATTTTTACTGAGAAAACAAAAACTTTAAGTGGAAAATTTAACACTCAATGAATCACTTTTTTTTCCCACTATCATACCTCTTTTAAAAGTTTAACGTGAACCTCGAGAGCAGTTTTATTCTAGATCAACTAAACTCAAATTTTATAGTTTTCGTGCTGTATACTTACAAAACTCAAGTTTTAATAGTTTCGTGCTCTATATTTAAAAACGAAGCTGCTAATTAGAATTCGAAATGAAATACTTTTAAACTATGTAGTTTTGAGGAAGGAATGCATGTATTATTTATTATAACATTATAAAAGTTATCGCTCATTACAAACGAACTTTTTTCTCTTAGTGACACGGAAAAAATTTGAAATAATTTTATCCGTAAAGTAAATATAATTGGTTGGTCTTAGTGAAACATTACGGTTTCGGAGCAGCTTTCGGAACTTGTGTAAAAATGTTGTTTAGTTGCCAAAGAAACGTAGCTCTTTGTTATGTCCCTCTTGCCCTGACTTCGTGGGGTGAGCTCTGGTCTGTTCTTTCTCTAGATGCTCCTGGGGTCAGTGCTCATCATCAAGGGCCGTTGCGACATCAATGACGAAGGCCAACAGCAGAGAGCCGAAACGCTGAACGACACAGCCGTTTGCCTGGTGTTTCTGTCGACTGTCGTTCACACATTTCTCTCAGTGTTCCACATCACTCCCAGAGCCCAAAAGCCAATGTCGTTTTACAGTCTTAATCGAACGGTTGACGATTTCGACGATATGTCCTAGCAGTGGCAAGAACGGAAGAGGCGTAATCAAGGCATTGTGATGATTCGAAGTGTACTTAAAATCTCCTGACAAATATGCAGCTGTTTTTTTTTTCCTTGAAAATCTCTCTCCTGGTGGCCAACCTTAAATGAGCTTCGACAGCGGTTGTAAACCGTGGCCAAGTTCTCTCTCATTTTTATTCATGTTTCCAACGAAATACCTTACACAACAATGTTTCAATCCATGTGCCTAAAATGTGACATTTGAATTCGAAGCCTTCACTTATTGATGCGGACTGTATTACAAACAGACGAACACATTCCAACTGTCCTAATTATTTTGGGAAGTCGTTTTCGCGTGATGAAAGCATTTACAATGGATATGTCCTAGTGACTCGAGAATAAACTTTGTTTTTCTCAGATGATTCTGAATCTTTGAAAGAAACTTGCTGTCCAAAAATTCTCACATCGCCATTCGATTTTATATGCTGTAAATGTACGATGGAAATGTAATTCAGTATTACTGCAGCATATAAACTTTGGCAACACCTAATAATTTAGAGATCATAGTAAAGTTAAATTCCACAAACACACTCATCCAGTTTTCTAGCATTTACCATGTACAATCATAAAGAATATCATATGCTCTGAAAATTTAGATAGTGTTGAGATAGAACTCTATAATTCTTAGGGTAGTTTCGTTTTGGACCTCTACAATCTGAAAAAAAAAATCGAATTTATCTTTATATATGTATTTATAAATATATATGTCAACGTACAGTAGTTCAAAATCTATAGAAACCTTAATTTCTAAAGCTGCTTGTCACAGTTCTAAACCAGTAATTGTGAGTGATTTGATCAAACACATCGATTAGTTTCAACTAGATCAAATGAGTTTAAATCCAGACCTCTGATATTTTGATCTGATGGTAAAACAGCTCCAGTATTTTATTTATTTACTTATTTATTTATCTATTTATATCGTTGAATCATTCATTTCTAACTCGCTGTCTGCGAATTAGTTCGTATAAGATTTTGTTACTTAAGTTATTGCTTGTTTGTTTGTTTCCTGACATATTAGCCAATAGCAACTGAAAATTTTCTTACTGTTAACTGTTGCACAACATTCTCCATATCGCAAAAGACAAAAATCGTCCGTATAAAGATTCTTATATACTATTTTTGACAAATTTACTGTAAATCTTCTAAAGAAAGATTATACTTAAGAATATTATTTCAATGTATGTTCATTAGTATTGGAATGAATTTGAACGTGAAATTTTAAAAGGCGCACAAAGAACCCTTTTAAAAATTTACAATATTTATACAGAAAGACATTCTTTAAAAAAAAACTTATACATATTGATTTCTGCTTAACAGTTTGTTTTACTTGATGTTGTAATGTTAAATGTAAGTTTTTTTTAGTAAGCAATTTGTAATTTCAAACAAAAATAAAAAAAATAAACTAATTTTTATAATTGTCTGTGTCGTCATTTGTAACAAATATGATTATTACGTTACAAAGAAAGTATACGTGTGGGTTCTCTTTCCAATAGTTCCATAATTTAATCATCCTAAAAAATGTTATTTTGAGTAAAAGCATTTTCACCTCAATGATTAAGATTGTTTCAGATGCAATAGCAATCATTTTACTTATATGCTTATACTTACAGGCTTGCTCACTTTACTTATAGGTTTACATTAACATCTATAACAATTACTTATAGCTTATTTACAGTATATTTACAGATCAAATTCACATAGTGCTTGAAATAGGTTATCACCAGAATACTTTTGATTAAAAACGATTGTTTTCAAACCAGTAGTGCCATTTAGTTTCATAAGTTTAATCAAGAGAAAGCTTTAGTTATTTTCGGAAAATGTGTGCATTATAACTTGGCTTGCAGTGCTTGATATTAAAGCTAAATAACTTTTTCTCAATTGATTTTAAAATATTAGAAATTTATTAATGTTTAATTAATCTATTAATCTTTATATATATATATATAATAAAACAGCCAAACTTATGTTTATCATTGCAGCAAACTTATCCCATTATATGCAGCAAACTTATCCCATTAATCCATCGAGCGAGAGTATGCACAAAACATTTTTTTTTTTTTTCTTAAATCAGGAGCCGAGAAGAATGATGAAGACATGGGCCTTAAAAGTTGTATACAAACTTATGTAGCAATAGAAAACAGAGCTATAAGAGCTAAAAAGGTTGAAAATGTTTACCAAGTGTGATCTTGTGGACCTAAGCCTAACTGCAAGAACCCTAAAAACAAGTGGAGGTGAAAAGGAAACTAGATTAATCAAGTTCTAACATCAGGCCCCATCACTTAGATTAATCTAGTTAAAAGAAAATGAAAGGAAAAAGGAATTCATACTTAACTCAATTATTTAAAAAATTATAGTTGGCCAAAATAAGCTTAGAAAAAGTTTTACTGTTAAAATAAGCTATATCCTTTTCAAGTTTTCAAGTAAAAATGGAATCAGTCATTTCAAAAACTGCAGAACATTTTCCCTAAGGCATTTAAATGCTGTTTTTAATGCACTGTTTTATAAAAATGTTAATATATAAAAATATTGCGTATTTTGAAAACAAATAGTCATCCTTTAGATTCTCGTGTGTTGTGTATTTCTTTTTTTTTCTTTTTTAATTCTTGAAAAGTTATGACTTAAGTGGCTTTTGAAATGATCGACAATGATCGATATAATTCAACTACTAATTAAGTTTAAGAAAACCATTTCATCATTTATATATAAAGATGGATTGTTTTTCTAAAGATTTTTTTCATGTTTTATAATTAATTCATCATGCATTTCCTATTAAAATATTTGTTTGGTTTTTAATTACTGTATTATGCTGCTTTTATATAAAGTTTTTTTCTTTTTTTTACTAACGCTATTTATGCCAAAAATTTTACAGAATAGTAACTTTAAAAATACCTTATTATTCCTCACCATCACTATTATATACATCACTTCTGTCTATTTAAAATAAAATTTTATATCTTTTTTATGTGCTTTTCTTCGATGAAGAGTGACAGGACATTAGATTATTTTTTCTGTTTTCAAAGAAATTGTATCTACCTTATTTGGAACTCTTTATTATCATAGAATTTCCGTTTAAAGATTTTTAATTGCTGAAAATAATATCTGTATCTTGTTTTATATAACGGAAGGGAAAAGGAGAATCGAAAAATACATTTTAGACTGCCAGATTAATCATAGTTTTAAGATATTTTTTTTTTTGCTTTATAAATTAAACAAATGTAGTGTCTCGAAGCTCTTTTGCGAGTTTATTTGATGATTTAAAATATTAAATAAGTTAAAATTTATATATATTGATGATTTAAAGCATTAAGTAAAGGTAAAATTTATTTGAGTTTTAGGAAATCTGATAATGGAATAGGCTCAACTAGCACTTTCAAACTGGCTATTTGAAACTATACCTAGGAATGCGAAATTCATCTTCTTTCTTTAATTTTAATTTCCCGTATAATTCCTTTTGAGAAGCAGCGCTGTAACAATCTTAAAAAAAATCTGGAGTGACTCCACTCGACTTTCCGAACACTTACGATTAAGATCATTACCAAGCATTTAAATAAATTTTAATCGATGAATAATTCAAACATATATACCAAATTGAAACTCAATCGAAGGTACCGTTTAAACGATAGCGCGCTTTCAAGAATTTCCCCCCCATAGGTCAGAATGGCAACTCAATGTAAAAGAAATTTTTGTCGTAACCCTGTAGGAGAACTATAAGTCCTATACACACCAAAATCAATACCGGTTTAAATATGGTGGTTTATAACATATATACCCAATTTGAGCTCAATCGAATGTATCATTTAAACGCTAGCGCACTTTCAAGAATTTACCCCGATAGCCCATAATGTAAAAGAAATCTTTGTCGTAGCCCTGTAGAAGAACTATAAATCCTATACACACCAAAATCAATACCGGTCTTGGAACGGTGGTTTATAACATATATACTCAATTTGAGCTCAATCTAATCTACCGTTTAAACGCTAGCGCAATTTCAAGAAATTCCCCCCATAGGCCATAATGTAAAAGAAATCTTTGTCGTAGCCCTGTAGAAAAACTATAAGTCCTATTCACACCAAAATCAATACCGGTCTTGCGACGGTGGTTTATGACATATATATCCAATTTGAGCTCAATCGAAATCTCCGTTTAGGAGCTATCGTGTTCACTCACATCACACACACACACACACACACACACACACACACACACACACACACACACACACACACACACACACACACACACACACACACACACACACACACACACACACACACACACACACACACACACACACACACACACACACACACACACACACACACACATACATACATCTCGTAAAATTAGCATAAATGGATCCAGAAGCCCCCAAAACGTGTAAAAACACCAAAATCTAGAAGTCGAATTTTTTCATGATTACAATACTTTCCTTACATGGTACATGTTCGGAAAGTAATAAAAGTGTATGTCATTTTATAAAACTTAAATTGTTCAAAACTTTCAGCTCCAAGAATTATTGCATGAACAGCATTCTTGACAATCACACATCACATTTTTTATGTCAATATTTTGATTAAAATTAATTTCGATTTTTTTTTTTTTTTTTTTTTTGTGTGTGTGTGTGTGTGTGGAGGAAAGGAGAGCCTTCATTAACATTTTTAGAGCAAAATTCTTGTTTACCATGAAGATTTATTGAGAATTAAATCTCACTTATTTTAATCAAAACTATAGAAAATAGACATATAAGTACGCTTACCAGACGTCCCGGTTTACAGACAAAATCCCGGTGTCCCGACCGGTTTACTTTACGTCCCGGTAAAAAATTAAATGTGATTATAGATGACCAAAAAAGTCTATAATTAACTGTGAAGGTAATTTAGAATAATTACTTTGTCATTTATTTCACTGTACTGTATAAAAAGTGAAAACTACAGAAGAGTGATGGTCTGCCAATAACTATTGTTCAAATTTTTATTCCTCATTCAAAGTGTTTCTTCTTACTTAAGTAACTTATATTAACATGTAAGAAATAAAATGTTTAAATTTATATGCTTGTGTTATTTATTAATACCCCTTGTTTAGGTTCCTAATCAGTAACCATTTATCCATAACATTTAGAATAAATTACCCTATGAAAAACTCCAAAAACCCTTCAAGTGTGAATATTGTGTACCCTTGGGGGGAAAATGGATGTGATGTTACGGCCAATTATCCGCGCGAGGGATCTAGGCTGAGGGGTGGATTGCCCTCTGTGGGGGACTTTCTAAGGAATCCTAACCCGTATTTACGCGACGTTTAGGAGGAAACCACGGAAAACTCCGAACGGTTAGATCGGCGGAAGCGACCTGGTTTCGAACCAGGCACCTTCCGTTTCCCAGTTGAGAGCGCGAACGCGTTCAGTCACTGGCCGAGCAAATGTACCCTTGAATACCCGGAACGCTGGCAGGGCCCGATTATGACCAACAGAGGCCCCGGGCATTGATGAATTTAGGGTCCCCCATCTATGAAATTTGGTTTCCATTTCATAAAATTTTGACGTATAAAAGAATATTTCAGAACAATATTTGAAATTGGGCGTCCTTTCGAACCGGGGGCCCTGGGCAAAGTCCCGATTTGTCCATGCGATAATAAGGCTCTGGATGCTGAGGGCATTCCGGTGTCCCGGTTGAACATTTCAGAAATCTGGTAAGCCTACATATAAGGCGTTGAGCTGTTTCAAGATCTGCTTATAAGCTCTCAGCCCTCATCGCATCTCTAACGGGAAAGTTAAGGTAGACTTTGGACTTACTTGAAATATGTGCCACAGATGGATGAATAACTTATAAGCATATTTTGGATTACCCTAAGTCACATGCTCGACGATTTAATGGAGAGAAGGTAATGCACTCGAATAGCAACTTAACTTACTCAAACTCAATCTAAATCCCATTTGCAAAACAATTTTTTTCTGCTAGTAAATTTTAATATTTCCTGAGAATAGAGAGTTCCATAATTACATAGATGCCAACTACTCCGGAATATAATTAACCACTTTTGTAAACAATATATTGCTTAACCCTTTGAGGCGCAACCCTTTCCCAATGAGCCCAATCCAAAAAGAGCTGGCTGTGCCCGGCACAGCCAGCTGTCGTAAAAAAAGGGTCTCTAGATCTGTGGCACGCGGTGAACGTTTCGATCGTCCGCCCTCTTGCTGGTCGTTAAGTCGAGCGATGGCAACGGCTGTCCTTTTTTCAGCATTGGGCAATCTACCCAGCTGTTCTCGCGTTCTTCCCTCTTTCGGCAGATGTCAGCACTGTTAAAAATATTCGCGACCATTTTTTTACGGGAAATGACGTGCTGAAAAGTAAAGGATTCTCCTGGAGCTCTGTCACCCGCAACTATTTTTATAGAAATCAAATCTATTCTTCGTGACTGGCAACAGTCCAAACGTCAGAGTTTGGCGTTCCCGGAGTGGACACACTGCGCGTTAAAGGGTTAAGTATTTTTTCAAAAGATCAACCAGTCCATCTGCCAGACTATTTTGCAATATTTTGCCAAAATTCCTGTTTAAAAAAAAGTGGTTAATTATATTCCGGAACAGTTGGCAGCTGTGGAATTATTGCCTTGTAGGCGTCCTTTATACAAGGGTACACAGATGAAAACTGTGACATTATTTGATGTTGACTCGAATTATCTCGGCTTAACAGTCTCGGTTTCCTCACACATTGTACGGATGCGTTCTATAAGCAGTTGGATGAAAAGAAAAAACCATTGTAAAAAAACTAGCCTAAACCTTATTTTGAACAATATATAATTTTATATCCTTATTTTGTCTTGTTTTTATATCCACGTACTTTTTTGGCTTGCACCATTTTGTGTCTCTTTTCCTTTTATCTTTACTATAGGTTGCGACCGGCTGCATGATGCTTCTCATTGCAAACACGAACGTCAACGAAATCAAGAAGCAGCGGAGAGCAGAAAACCTCAACAACGGCATCACTATTGCCATTTTTTTGGTAGCAATTCTGAATATCCTGATCTCGGCCCTTGGTATAAAAAACAGCGATGACATCCAGTATGCGATAGAGAGTGCCAAATTGGCCGCTGAAAAATTGTCTTAAAAAACGTCCATTGCAAATGGTGGACTGCACCAATCCAATTCCTTTTCTAGTTAATTGCATGATACCATGGATTAAGAATGGAAGATATAAATCATTTACTGGGTTAAAGCTCTCAAAACGTCACATATTTGGCCGACGATACCAGATGTCGCTTTATTTTGTAGGGGGGGGGGGAGGCATATTGGGCATGTACAGCTCTTGGGAAATTTGAAAAATCTTTTGCGACACATGCGAAGAAAGTTTATTATAATATCATGAAAATCAAAGAGTTTTGTTTAAAATGAATGTTTAATTGGTAATAAGAAAGTGGAAACATTCACAGATATGAAACAGATGCTCCATCTGTTTCATACCAGTGTATTTTTATTTTCCAAGAACTTAATAAATTCCTTCAATTTTCGTTTGATTGTTGAACTATAACTATATAGATTGTAGAACAACTAAGTGGGAACAATAGATTGCTTTACAGTGGTAAAAAGAAAACTAGAATTAATTACTTATTCAGATAAAGATGAAATTTATTGAGTGTAGTTTTCATTAATGCAAATAAGAATTATTCTCTTGCCATAAGATTGGTTATAGTAAAACTCAACATTAATGTAAAATTAATTTTAAAAAATAACGTTCACAGATCGAAAACTATTTCTACTAGTAGAGAAAGGGCCCTTTGCTGTCAGATTAAATTAAGATGTTTTGGTACTCTATTGTGATATATGTCCTTAAATTTTAATTCATGCATGACACGTTCACTAATGTCACAACACGGTTAAAGTTTTCTTCTTTCTCCAACATTTTACCAAAATACGTTTGTAATCGAACGAGCCGATTGTCTACCAGATGTCCGATGTCCAAACGATGTAATCCTTCAAGAGAACAAATTTTAAATGTTCTAATTATCATTTCACTAATAAAAATTTGATTAAATCTGGTGACACGTTATTGAACTTTTTTCCATTTTCCCAGCGGTATATTGGCTGAGCCCATTAATGTTTTAAGCTACATCGAGTTGTATTTTGGTGAAATGTTATTTATGAAAAAGCAATTTAATACTGTTGTCTAAACCAAACTTATATTTAAGTAACTATTTCATTTCATTTTCGGATACTTTACAAACTTTTTTTTTCTTACCAATAACGTTTGTAAACAACACTTATTATATTACATTACTTCATTCTAAATCTTTATTGTATTTAAATGAGCCATTAAATCAGTAAGTTGAAATACCCTGATGTTGTAAAGAAACTATCGGTGATATGAAGCTGGAAAAGCAGTACATTTTTATAAAGCTTAAGTACTCAACACAGACATACCTTTTCTTTAAAAACAAGGTTTTTTTTTCATTAATAATTTATGTTTTCAATTTTTATTAATAACAAAGCACTAATATTCAGTTAAGAAGTCTGGTCGTACGAAAGGGGTATCTGGCTAATCTTTCATCAAAATTTAGCTTAGCTGAATTTAGAATATAAAATTTAAATTAAGAAATGTACTCAAAGCTTCAATGAAATAGCTTATTTCACTTTCTTGTTTCGTTAATATTGTCAGAACTGTGTAGATATTAAAAACGTGCCTGTAAGCTTAGAGAATATGCTAAACACGGACTTGAATAAAAGACAACCATCGACTACGGGCGAAATTCCGCCAGCCTCTCAAAGAATATCACTCGACCGCCTTTTAATAACGAGCTAACTAGAGGGCGTAAGCGCCCTCTAGCCACGAATCAGGATGCAATCTAAAGTTTTACTTTTATGAGATAAAATTCTTTAAAATTTCTGGTGAATGCTATAAATATTAGAAAATATCTTAAGATAATTAAAACACCTGTCTGATATAAAATAATTCATTATGATCTATTTCCTTAGCATATTATACAGATAATGAGTGATGGGTAAAAATCCTCATTTGTCATGAAATTAAATTTCCTCAAATCATTAAAAAGTTGTGCCTGAATAAATCGCCAGAAATTTTAAACAGTTTTACGCCGTGAAAGTAAAATTTTAAGCTGGTTGTTGACAATGTAAACTTAACCCATTTATGCCTAGTGTCCCTTTTTTGGGACGGCATTTTCGCTATTAGTCGAAAACGTTATTTATTTTTCCTAGCCTTTGTTCATGACTATTGAGCCTCAACTCTACAAAATATTTTAACATGACTAAGTAGGATGTTGATATTTCGATTCTTATGCATAAGGATTTTAAAAGAAATCACCCCTTGTTCAAGAAGTTGACATCAGAAATTTATCTATTATTTCTGTTATCAGTAAAAATCGAAGAAAGTCGCAAAAATATCCAGGCACAAATGGGTTAACCCATTTACCCCTAGTGTCCCTTTTTTGGGACAGCATTTTCGGTGTCATTAGAAAACGTTATTTATTTTTCCTAGTCTTTATTCGCGAGTATTGAACCTCAACTCCAGACAATATTTTAGCATGACCCAGTAGGATGTTGACATTTCAATTCATATACATAGAGATTTTTAAAGAAATCATCCCTTGCTCAAGAAGTTGACATCAGAAATTTACCTATTATTGCTGGTATTAGCAACAAATCGAAGAAAGTCGCAAAAATGGCACAAATGGATTAATGATTACGACAGGCAAATTTCATTTAGTTCTTTTAGAATGCGTCGATGATCGTCTATATTCAAGTCCATAGTGCTAAATGAGCAAAGTTCTAACAAAAGAATAGATGAGTTGCTCGTGAATAGTGAAATTATTAAGTTACTTCGCATGTACTCACTATTTATTAATTGCGTAGACATTTTCTTCAATGCAATATTGACATTTCTATACTTGCTTTAGAGGTAAGCTGGGATCTCATACTGCTCAACGGCGAAAATTATAAATTTTCTAAATTATCTAAAAGCACTAAATTGAATAATGTAAAATCATGAAGTTTTGCTTCATGATTTTACTGTAGGCAATATATGAATAAATTTCATCAATTCAGATTTACTAAGTAAAATGAGAATTAATGACACGCCATTACGTACAGCAAACATTTAGGTTATTTTTGCTGCTTACACGTAAGTTAGAGATATGAACCTTAAAACATGCTCAAATTTTTCTAAGCAGTCCTTTTTTTAATACTGTATTAGGAGAAAGAATATTTAGTCCATTGAATATTAATCTTTTAAATGTGCTTAAGTTTCCTTATTAAAATTCCTTAAAATGTAATTCCCTACATTTAAATATATATTATCATTTTTTTTTCTTTTGCATTCTGCACAGAAATTGGCTAGTGCAACTATGCAAATATAAGCTTTACATTTTCAGGGAAGCTGTTTCATAGTTTTGTAATAGTTTAATTGCCCCATACATTATGGGAGAAAATGCCTTACCACTTGTCATTTTTATTATTATCGTCTTATATTACTATTATCATCATTGTTGTTGTCGTTGTTGCAATAATGAAAACTAATTTAATTACCTTAAAATTATACAAAAGTTTTCACTTTTACAAAAAATATGAAAATAAAATAAAAAACATAGACTTTGTTCTCACTGCATAAAATTCCTTTTGGTAGCAATCGAGAACTGTTTCATCTCAAAATGATGATTTTATTTTAAATAAGTAATACAAAAGATCCATACAATTTTGCGTGCTATATTTAAATGAATCAATCAGTATGGAATTTACTTAAAAAATAATGCTAAACACTACTTACGCAATCATAATTACATATCTTTGATAAAGATGTTTAGACAGTGGCATAGCTGGGGGGACAAGGAGGGGCATCTGTTCCTTTTCGCAGCATCCAAGGGGTGCCAAATTGTATATAAAACCTTTCCCATTCCATTTTGGCAAAAAACAAGCGACACAAAATCTTCAGTTGTCCCTGGAGGCTGGCATCACTATGTAAGCCTCTGTGTTTAGATTGCTATGTTAATCTTTTTAAGTTTTTTGTGTTCACAATTTACTTTTTTAAAATATTCATGCCACATTTCTACTCACAAATTTTAACACTTGTGATTTCATTCCGAGTACATATGAAAATGTAACTGGACAAAAGTTCAACATCAACACGATGTAATTTCAAACAATATATTTTAAGGAGTACATCAAAATGGAGCCTATTTTAGCAAGGCAAAATTTTCAACTGCCGAAGAGTAAATAATCTGATTTCAGGGATTCTCTTAAATTTACTTGTTATGACAGTTTTTACTGGCAAATTATGAGTACTGTTTAAAAATCATTGTATATATATACCATGTTGAAATTTTCTCTAAAATAAAAATTTTGCATTTCAATGACTTGTGTGCCTATGTGATTTTTAAATAAGTTCACAATCTTACAAAAACGACAACAGTAATAGTCATTCTCATACAGTTCTGACTGCTGTTGGGTTAACTGTGAGACTTCATTCAAGATCAAGCAAAACATTCAAATAAGCATAACTTTTTATACCAGTTATAGTGCAAGTAATTATGAGAGATCGTCTAAAAATAGTTATACAAGCTAAGCATAAGTACTTTTAAAACGTAAAAAAAAGGGTAAAGAATGTTTTTTAAATAACAGTACCAATACTGAACTGAAAAGCACATGAGAGGACGTAAATTTAAGGTATTTTAGTCAATCTTGATTTCTCTATTTAAGGACTTCAAATTTCACTATAGAATTTAATTTGTAGATTCTCTGTTATCGCCATAAGCGATAGACAACCTCCATGCTAAGTTATTCCTATTGTCTGCAACCAAATTCTGAATTAAGCCCATTTGAAACTGATTTTCAATGTAAACGATGCGGATTTTTTTAAATTTCAGCATCGGTTTTCGCGCTTAAATTTTTTAAGTATATTTTGGAAGCTGAATATATTACATTTATATGCACTGAACTATTTCTCATTGGAATATTTTCTTCCTAGCTTTCACAAATTTTATTTTACAGTTGTTTAAAATATTTTCAGGTTTTTTGAAACTGCATTGAATATAATCGAATACAAAATTCATTAAGCTTTTGTAATAAAATAATAATCATTGATGCTTATTAATAATTGAAAAATAAATGAAATAATCAAAAATCTTTGAGTATTAGACAAATTTTCAAGTGCATTATTGCAATATTTTTTCTCAATTTCGATTTTTATTATATCGAGAGATTTTTAACTTACGCTTCAAAAAACATTCGAATAGCCGAAAACAGTAAATTGCAAAACAACAATATTACACAAAATACTATATTTATCAAACATTAAAGACATTTTACAGGTTTTTTCTTTATTTAAAGATGTGCTTTTGTGCCAAAGGCAGATATTCTCAAATGGAATAACAATTATTGCAGCATTCTTGGCAACGCCACTGGTTGGAGGTCCCGGGTTCAGGTCCCATCGCGCGGCTGTCGATCTAACGGGTCTGGAGTTTTGGTAGGTTTTCTCCAGATGTAACGTGAATACGCGTTAGAACCCCTTTGAAAGTCCTCCTACCAAGGAACTTCCATCCTTGGCAGATCGCCCTCGCGTAGCGTTAACACCACACACCCAGTTAGGTACTGATACTTCTTTTAACACTTTTTTTATTCCAACAAATACGCATCTAAACACTAAAAACAAATCACTTACAACAAGATGGTACTTAGTAAGACAATATATTAAAACATTTCTAGAATTATTCAATTAGATATTAATTTTAAACAATTCGTCGAATTGAACATACACTAATCTTATTATGACTTAATGCTGTTATAAAATAAAATTATTTTTTTAAAAACAAATTTGGGTTATTTGCTATTTAGAACATTTGTCAGAATTATATTTACTAGCAATAAATATATCTTCAATGCAACTTATGACTGCACTCAAATGCAGAGGATATACCGTTAATAATATCTAATAACGCTAACAAAGCTTAAAAATCTGTAATATAATGGAAAAAACACTCAAAATACTTCGTCTCAGACGAAGGGCTTTGACTGATGAAGAGTGAAAAAAATTTCTGTCGAAACGATCGTATCCTGTTATAAGTAACATTTGATGTGTGTTTTTTCCACAAAGTTTTTATTTATTCCATAATATAATGTTTGCAATAATTAGTAGTAAGTTTTAGAGAAAATTATTAAGCTATACCAAATAAATATAATAAAAAAGTCTACAATAATTTAGTTTATACTTCGTGGCGTTGAAATATTTCTTAAAACTCGTTGTACATTTTTGGGGATCATTAGTCAACATTTTCAGGCCACTCTTTCGCACAGTTAAAATAAAATTAAAAGACATTTCTGAAGAAAATATAAGTTTAAAATTATGTACTCAGATAACATAAGAATAAAAGTAATCACAGAGATTATAGATAATTTTACTTATCGATGCGACGTAATTCCTGATTTCTTTTGCAGTTCAGACTTCGTAGAACACCCCACGATGCAACAAATAGTCTTATTAAAATAAAATTAATAATAAACATGCAAAAAATTAATTAAACGCACTGAAGGACACATAGTAAATAACTCAAAAACTGGACTTAATTCGCAAAACGCGCGCTCTCTAGGGTTACTGGAACTGCAGACAGTTTTTGCCAAGGTGTGCCATCTCCATTAGATATGTTATCGCCATAAGCGATAGACAACCTCCATGCTAAGTTATTCCTATTGTCTGCAACCCAACAAAATTTATTTTCTCGCATATTAGTGAAGCGAAATGGCGGTACAGATCCCATTTTTAGTGGGCCCCAGTGGGAGGAAGTCCGACTTTACAGCAGGGTCCCCTAATTTTGAACCCATTCCACAGGAGGGACCACCGCCTGAAATCGGCGCCCCCAGAGAGTTGCCAAGCTTGGCGACTTTTGTACGTGTATATGTATTTTACTCTCAAATCTCAAAAACTATTAGTCGTAGAATGTTGAAATTTCATATATAAGATTGTTGTAACATCTAGTTGCGCATCTTTATTTTTGGCTCCAATCTACTGGAGAGTTTATTTACAGGATCACCCAAAAGAATTTCGATACATTAATATCTATAGACATCAATATATTACATCTGTAGTCAGTCATTGTTGGGTCCATGGCCAAAATCTTGCCATTTGTAATCGACCTTGGCGAGTTTGGGGAAAATATCACCAAATTTGGTGACAGTCAGTCATTGGGTCCATGCCTAAAATATCGCCATTTGTCGTCGACTTTGGCGAGTTTTGCCGAAATATGTCCAAATTTGGTGCCAAAAATTATTTCGCACCAATATTGCAATCAATATTGCCGCATAACTGTAAAACTTTTAATCGTAGAAGTCTGAAACTCTGTATTTAGAACTATTGTAACATCTAACTGTGCATCTCTCTCTCTTTTTTTATTTTTCAATTACTAGCAACAATATAGATATTCAGTAATTAGTGACAAAATTCAGCTGCACTGTCCAAAATGTAAATCTGGAAAATTTTTGATTATTTTGTGATTTTAATGAACACTTTAAGCGAAAAGGAAACGGAAATGAATATAATGGGAATATATCAGAAACAAACTTTCGTTTACTCTCTGGGGAAAAAAATGAGGGTTTGAAAAACTACTTTCTATGAAGGCTGCTTATTGATTGGTGATGATTGTCTCAGAAAAAACATGAAAATCAACCCCAACTAAATGAAAATAATGCAAAAAGTGAGTGTTTCAAAATCCCAAGAAGAAAAAAAAATTAAAAACATCTGCTTATTAAGCAGATCAAACACAGAATAAGTGAACGAAAAATATTAAAGCATATGAGACATTGCTTCAGCAGTAAAATCAATTAAACATTGGATAAACATAAAATCAATATTGTCTCATCTTTAGAAACGTAATTGATTTAGAATGTCCCACAAAATTAGTAGAAAACTCAGAAGCTCTTACTGAATGAGAGCGCAAAAATAGAAAAGAATTTAAATTTAATAATGAGAATCATTTTCTTAATCAGTGGACAACTTTGAAGAAAAACATTCTTGAAACAGAATTTAATTTAAAACAAAATCGTGAATTCTTAAAAGAAACCATCCTTCTAGATCTGGAGAGATGTGTTAGAACAACACCTCCTACATACAGAAAGCCTAACAACTGAAGCTTTGACGTCACTACTAGGCCTTCAAGTAGTGACGTCATCATTTTTGCTTTCATAAAGTAAAACTATTTAAATTTTCTGGTGAATTCTACAAATATTAGAAAATATCTTAAGTTAAAGAAAAAAATTAAAATACCTTTGTAATACAAAACAATTCATTGTGATATATTTCCTTATTACATTACATAATTAGTTACAGTTAAAAAATTGCCCTTTGCCGTAAAATTAAATTTTCTATCTCAAATCAGTAAAATGCTGTTGTGCGTGAGTATATTCACCAGACATTTTAAATAGTTTTACTTTATGAGAGTTAAATTGTGGTGACGTCATTCTTGAAGGCCTACTGATGACGTGAAAGCTTGGTGACGTACCAGCTGTTAGGCTTTCTATGTCCAGAAGGTGTTGGTTAGAAGCTTTCACCTATCCTGATGTGCATGCTGATGTTCCAGAAATAGCTTATCTTCTTGAGAACGGCTTAATTCTCAAGAACGCTACTGAAATTTTGCAGTGAGCGTGTTTGTAAATCTGATGGCTCCGTTATTGGAAATCCCATTTATAGCAGAACCATGAATTGGGATAATCTCTTTCACGTTTATTTCTTGGAATGGACCTTCAGTGCAGAAATCTGCTAAATTATTAAAAGCATTCTAGGTGGACATTTCAATGGGGGGAAATTATCATTTTACTAGATTTTCTTCGAGGAACAGACTCAAGATCTACGAAACATCAAAAGTTATTGACAACATCTGCGAAGACAGCGGACGATTACATTTTCTCAATACTTGACTATTTATAAGAGGATCAAAATCTTTATATGTTACTTAAAACTGTGCAATTATTAATAAATATTAGATATAAGAATTAGATTAAAACTGAATGCATTCACGTAGTTTAAATACCTAGGTTATAGGTTTTTAAAGATGAAACTTGGACTCTGCAAATTTTTATATATCTATGATAACACAGAGTTTATGCAAGTCTATAACATATACCGTATTTACCCGCGTATAAGTCGAGAAATTTCGGACCAAAAAAAAAAAAAGGCTTTAAAGTGCGGGGGGGGGGGGGGTTGAGTCGACCTATACGAGGGTCCTTCATTTTTATTTTTATTTTTAAACAGAAGTCAAAAATGCCCTTTTAAAAGACAATTGTTCTCTTCCCGCATTCCATAACACAGTGGCGTCGTTTAAGTTTGATGCGATGCAAAGATTGAAAACGTGTATCATGTTGTTGTTCTTGTTGGATTACGGCCAATTAGCTACACGACGTGGGCTGTAAGCCGAAGGGTAGGCTGCACCCCGTGGAGGTCTTTCTAAGGGATCCTAACCCAATACGAGTATCATGATGAGCCGATGACGACGAAGGAATTTTGCGAAGTGTTTGATGAGTCCGATATTGAATCGGATCTTGAATCAATTCAAGTTTGTATATTAGTACTTTACCATATCATACTATCAGTAGCGTCCTATTATCATTATTCATTATTATCAGTTTAAGGGGATGATGGATATTAAAAAGTTTTTTTTTTTATTTAATAAGATAGGATTATGAAATTTTGTATTTTAATATATTAAACTAAAAGCATTATAAACAACTGAAAAAAAATTAAAATAAATTTTAAAAATATTAGTCATTAATTAAAAATTAATTAATTTTTGAGTTTCGAAAAAATGCTCCATGCGTTTTAATTTTAACTTTTTTTTTTAGTAATTTTGTTTTATAATAGCATAAAAATATATTTTTAAAAAAGTCTGTGTATCGGTTTTTGATTCGACCGAGTAGTTCATTTTTTAGAAATATTTTCATGGATATATACCAAACTTTCCCGAAATTTTTCAGTTTTCGTCAATAAAAGTGAAATTTCATAATCGAAATTTTGACCCTATTTAAAAAGGATACACAGATTTATTGTAATATAGGAGAAGAATGTTTGTAGTCAATTTTGTACAATTCCGACCAAAATTAAGTCGCATGGAGCATTTTGAAGGCAAGAAAATCACAAAAAACTTGATTTGGAGAAAATACAGTTTAAAGTGTCATTTTCCATTTACCTTTAATACCGTCTCTTCTGAATAATTTTATTTATGATTTTACCTTAACAAAACATATTTTTAAAATAATTTCATTCGAATATTAGCTTATTTTGTAAAACGTTCAATAAAAATTGTGACGTGTTTATTGACGCGTTTGTTTGCATTTTTGTGGACATTGAACTGTCCCTTTTAATTTTTTCAAACCCTAATATCTTTTTAAAAAATTGCCGTAGACATACGCGGTTTTTTCTCCATGGTTCAGCTTTAACTGTAGAATATTAGTATGTAAAAAAGGAAAAACACATTTTTGGGGGCCAATTTTGATGATTTGGGTGTCCACCATCCCCTTAATTTTGTGTACTACTCTTGTATATTATTATTTTTATTTTTGCATATTTAGTACTTTCTTTTTTTTTCAGGTGATTTTGAATGAATGTATCTTAAAAAAAAATTAAAGTTTCTTGATCGGGAAAGTGGTGGATCGACCTATACGCGGGATTTTAAAAAATTCAAATTTCTTAATGAGGAAAATGGCAGGTCGACTTATACGCGGGATCGATATATACGCGGGTAAATACGGTAGTAAAATTTTAGGGAAATTTTCATATGGATTAGGAGAAATGTAGGAAGTAAAAAGATTTTCTGTGCCCTGGGAATAGCCACCTGATTAGAATAAATTTTCTCGATCCTTAATATCATGCATCCATTCTATTTTGTTCACAATAGACCAGTATATCTAAAATACACTAAAAAAGAAATGACTGCCCGTACAGCGTAATGTAGGGGAATTGTTTTAGGCTCTCCTGTAAAAGAACTATAAATGCTACATACACCATTTTCAACAGGATACATGGTACACTAAAAAATAACATGCATGAATTCCATAGCAATCGATGCACATTTACTCATAGACAAATGAACCGAAATCCTAAATACAACTCGACTTGAAACATTTGAAAAACCTTAACCAGCTTTTCTTCTAATACACTGACCTAGTTAAACTAAACAAATCTTCGGTAAACGGGTGGGGAAATGTTCCTGCTCGTTTAACCAGAGTTGTCTGAACAACCTTTTTTTTTTCCCACCAGTTCTGTTCTTTGTGTGCAGTTCAAGGCTCTTATGACTGGTGTCTATTATTTATTCATTTTTTCCCCGCTCTACATATTGCTAAACTTTACCTTTTCTCGTATCTACCCACAGATGTGTGTAAATTCATGACAAATGTCTTGGCTGTTACTAAATTGCATATGAGTCAAACTTTATCTTTCTAAATTCGTTACTGACTTAATGCGGCATGTATTTTCCTTTCAACGGTTGCTATAGAAACTTAACTGCAAAATGATATGATGATTAAATATACAACCAAAAAAAAAAAAAAAACACGCTGTTAATGAAATGTCTTAACCCTTTGAGGCGCACCCTTTCCCGGTGCTGAAAAAAGGGCAGCCGTTGCCATCGCTCGACTGAACGACTAGCAAGAGGGCCGACGATCGAAACGTTCATCGCCTGCCACAGATCTAGAGACCCCTTTTTTGACGACAGCTGGCTGTGCCGCACAGCCAGCGATGGCAACGGCTGACCTTTTTCTAGCATTGGGCCATCTATCCAGATGTTCTCGCATTCTTCCATTTTTTCAGCAGATGTCAGTGCTGTTCGAAAGAATCGTGACCATTTTTTTACGGGAAAGGACGTGCTAAAAAGTAAAGGATTCTCGTGGAGCTGTGTCACCCGCAACTATTTTTATAGAAATCAAATCTCTTCTTCGTGACTGGCAACAGTCAAAACGTCAGAGTTGGGTGTTCCCAGAGCGGGAACACTGCGCGTTAAAGGGTTAAAATACATAGATATCAAAGTTCATCATGCAGCAAATAAAATTCTCTCGAGGGGTAGGTGTATTTTTAATAATGAATATGCGGCAAAACATTAAGGTATATCGAAAAATAACGTCGTTTTTTTCACATTCAATTCAAACAACAAAAATGTATCAAGATTTTAAATTGGTTCCTCCTCCAAAGCGATCGTAGCTATAGGACTTCAGAACATCTTTAGAAGCCAATCAATGATGCTAAACACTCGAAAAAAATGTATAATGCTTCTTCACCCAATTCACAATGGATTAATACTCGTACAAACACTAAAGCTGCATGTCTCGTGCACCTTTAAGGGGAAAAAATTCATAAGCACAAAAAGAGCCGAGGAATTACTGTTCAGAGAACTATTACAAAATTCCGTATGTTCAGCGTTTTTTCCTGGAGTGTTTCGTAACTCCTATGAGGTTCATTGTTTGTAACAGCTCACGGTACAACTGGTAAAAGAGACATTCTAAATTTTCCCGAGTTTCTCGCCCCATTAAATTCCTTAAAAAGCTGTTCGAAAGTTGCATGATTTCTAAAAAGAGCAACTTTAACCATAAAGCAGTTTTGCCTAAATATAGGAATGGACGCGATCCGAGTTTAACCTGCTCGCTGCTATTGTTACAAAGACGCAACGGTGAATAGTCCCTTCTGCACCGACCCTTTATGCCATCTATCTTTTTTTTTTTTTTTTTTTTTTTTTTTTTTTTTAAATAACCGGTTGGACCCAGCCTTGCGTCGAAGGAAAATTCAACAAAGAAGGGTATATTCTCCTTCATTTTGAAGATATAAAAGTGAGTTGGTTAAACCTGGGTTCATCCGTGGAAGACCATCTTGCACATGTGGGAGGGACGTAGCCGAGAAAATATTTCACTCATCAGGGGGGGGGGGGAGACATAAATCCTGAGTGAATGAAAGAAATTTTTGCACGACTTATACTAACTAATCCGAAAATTTCGGGGGAGGGGGAGTAATAAATCTCGATATCCCCCCCCGGCTAAAATTCTGAGTGGAGTACGCGCCCGTTAAATCGGTGGTTTCGGAAGTCTTTATAACAGTCGTTAGCAGTTTGCATTGTACCGACATTCAGAAGTCACTCCCCTTCTGACGAGGATCTAAATCGGGGCATAAAACTCCAGAAAAGAGGCAAGAAACTCTAAATGACGTATTCGGTAACGTGAGCTACCTTCATCTAGTAAGCAATACCCTTGGAAAAATTCCTGTCTGAGACAAGCCAATTTCAACATTAAAAAATCAGCAGTAATATATGTGGATTAGGGATGGACTAAAAGTGGCGTCTCGCGTCTCGCAAAACAGCCTAAAAGTTTTGTCTGGTCTCGCAATATCCCTATATCGTAATGTTAAAAATGTCTGTCTCGTCTCGCATAAAAGCTGTGTCTCGCAAAACAGCCTAAAAGGTCTGTCTCGTCTCGCAAAATCCGTATATCGTAATGTTAAAAATGTCTGTCTCGTCTCGCATAAAAGCTAAGCTGCATCTCGCAAAACAGCCTAAAAGCTTTGTCACGTCTCGCAAAATCCCTATATCGTAATGTTAAAAATGTCTGTCTCGTCGCGCATAAAAGCTGCGTCTCTCAAAACAGCCTAAAAGCTTTGTCACGTCTCGCATAAAAGCTGCGTCTCGCAAAACAGCCTAAAAGCTTTGTCTCGTCTCGCAAAATCCCTATATCGCAATGTTAAAAAGGTCTCGTCACCCATAAAAGCTGCGTCTCGCAAAACAGCCTAATAGCTTTGTCTGGTCTCGCAAAACAGCCTAAAAGCTTTGCCTAATTAACAGCAACCTTCTTAGCAGTTGGGAGTTGAAGTAATTTTAACTGATGTCCAGTTTTCACTGCAATGCGCCTGCACTTTTTAAGTCGCTAAAATACATGCATGTTGCATGCAAAATTTAAAGTTATTACAATTGATTTTTATCCATATTAGGGATGGAAGCGAAACTCCTTATATCGCAATGTTAAAAATGTCTGTCTCGTCTCGCATAAAAGCTGTAAATCTCTGTCTCGTCTCGCAAAAAAGAGTTTCGCTTTCATCCCTAATGTGGATAAAAATCAATTGTAATAATTTTAAATTTTGCATGCAACATGCATGTATTTTAGCGACTTAAAAAGTGCAGGCGCATTGCAGTGAAAACTGGACATCAGTTAAAATTACTTCAACTCCCAACTGCTAAGAAGGTTGCTGTTAATTCCGAGGTGTTTTGTTCTACTCACTTAACTGAGAAGTTTTCCGGTTCTAGAAGAAATGTATTTATAAGCATACTTTCAAGAGCGCATGTGTCTCGCATACTAAAACTTCAAAGAATAAAAAAAAAGGGGGGATTGCCTTGCACGTAATTCGCAACTATTTTTAACATCCACACTTAACAAAGCATGGATGCTCAGATTAAATGCTACGTCGGAAGTAGCTATCTTTTGTGATTTAGAGTAGATTACTTGGATATTTCCGTTTATCGTTGCGAAAGTGTCAGTATAAATAGTACGTTCAGTGGCAAATCCAGAAAAGTTACAAGGATGGACGAAAAGTTTGGGCGAAGCAGTTCATGGATTGCGAGCATGTGAAAAAATAACAAGTAAGATAAATCATGTCAAACGCATCGATTATAACACTTTCTAACCCAACAATATTTTTTATTGCGCAGAATTTGGCGATGTATTTTCCTTAAATAGGGCGAGACTTCAGAGATGAGGAAATTTGTATTATCACTTTAAATGAAACTTTAAGACACCCTGTAAATATTTTTTTCCCATCGTTTAACTGAAGAGTAAACTTGGTTGACATACATATTATTAAGTAGACAATAAGTATAATTTTTTTTAATTATACTTATTGTTTTTGTCCTTAAAATGTATTAGTGTCTATCAACTGTCATAGATTGTAAGGTATTGGAATTCTTTTGAATGTTCCTGTAGAAGAATTACTAATAATGCAGACGCAATTTTCAATGGAGAGTATTATTTTGTGAGCCTTAATAATATGTATGACAACTTTGTTTTCTTTCAAAAAACCGAATGTCTCTAAAATACGTTTTTAAGAATGACTGCCCTGTCCATAGAATATAATGTATTTTTTTTTTCTTTTTTGGCTCCTGTAAAAGAACTATAAATGCTACTTACACCATTTTCAATAGATAACATGGTACTGTACATGGAAAAAACATATAAATTTCGCAGAAATCGATGTATATTTACGGCAGTTAGAACAATGGACGGGCGGACAGCATAACGGACAGACAAACCGAAATCATACACACCTCTCAAAATTATTGGTCAGTTAAAAATATAAATATCCCTCTTATACAACATAACGGTATCGCACGAACACTAAGGAATTAATTTTTTTTAAGGGTTAGCAGGCTAAAATTCCACGCGCTAAATAATCAAAGTTAGCAATTTTGTTCCATGTAAATCTAATGCATTAGAACCCCTTAAAAATGAACCGCCCAACGCAAACCCCTCCCCCCCCCCACCCTACTAGGCAGATAGCCCTTAGCTGTGCCTTAACAAAACACAACATATTAAATTGGTTAATTATAGCGCGAGTAATGAATTTTCAAATTTCCCATTGAAATCGCCATAGCTTAATATTATCACATTAGATATTTTTTCGATTTACCGCCAAATATCGAAAATATCGCCAAGCTCGGTCCATTTTTTCAAAGCATTTTTTTCGCACCCTATTTGGCGATTTATCGTAAAGTCGCCAATGCAATTTTTGGGGAGGCACGCGATCGTCGTCGGATTATTAGCTAATATATTGTTGAATAGCATTATATGCTCTAAATGGGTGCCTGTCTCTAAATTGAAATCGACCGTATTGTACTGGAATTATTTTGGGTGCTCCTGTAGAAGAACTATTAACGATACAGACACTATTTTTGGTGAAAAGCTTTTTCTTGCAATCCTTAATAACATGTACCAATTTTGTTTCATTCCAAATAGAAAAATATCTCTAAATGTTTCTTTAAAGAATAACTACCCATAGAGCTTAATGTATTGAAAATATTTTGAGTGCTCCTTTAGAAAAACTATAAATGCTACATACACTATTTTCAATAGGGTACATGGTACAGTAGATAAGAATAACATAAAGTTTCTTAGATCGATGCATATTTACGGGAGTTAAGAGCATAGGCAGACGGACAGACAGGCAAACCCAAAATCATAAACACTTTTCCACCTTGTTGGAAAGTGTTAAAAAAAAAATCATTCCTCTTTTTTTTCTCAATTTTTAATCTTGACACTCAATTTCTTCGTTCTCATCACGGAAAAGACGCAGCGGTTAAAATTTCTCTTTCTATTATCCAAGCTGTGAAGTAACAGTAAAATGTTCACAGAAGGGGAATCTTCACTGCTACCTCGTTTCAGTGAAGCAAAAGAACAGGTGAAACCTTATTTCCAATGATAATTTTAAAAACCAAATCCTTTTTGCTCTTTTCCAAGACGCTCAGAGGGTCAATTATCAATTACAAAACAAACTTATTCCTAACTGGCTGAAGTACCCGTCCTTGACGGGTTAGTACTGAATGCAAATTTCCAAAAAGCAAGAACTTTCGTCAGCATTGCAGGAGTACACAGAATGGATGTAGTGTGTTGCCAAAGTAAAGAAGTTATCATTTTTATGTATTGTTAAAATATTACAGGTTAGAGAGTAACTAAGTAATATCATTTCATTCGTCCCGCCATTTTGACGTTACTAGAATGCTATAACTCCATTAGAAACTTAATCAGACTAACAGTCACCGTCGAAAACTGAAGATTTTGATGGCCACGGCTTTGTTATCAAAAGCCCCACCAGCGAAATAATTCCGCAAATTCTGAAATTCCGATTTCCTAGATCGGAATTTCTAGGATTCCGGAATTATTTCCGATTTCCCTAGGTTTTATTCCCAGTTTGGGAACAAAACCTAATTCGGAATTATTTCCATCAAAATAGCATTAAAATTTTTACAAAATTATTTAGTGCATGAGTTAAGTTTTGAGTCAGAGCTTGTTAATTTGGCTTCTCTGCAGATTTAAATGAGAGACATACAAATCACGTAGATCTCACAATTTTAAAACGATACGAGGCTGTCACTCACTACCTTAAGGGCCAGGTGCGGCCCTAAGATACGTGGCGCCCCTTGCAAACTTAAAAAAGGTGCCCCCTTTTATGCTGCTCGTCACGTTTCAGAGTTCGAAATGCTACCCCCTCCCCCACTTCGAAGATGACGCCCCGATGTGACGCTTACCTTGCTTCCCGTGTGTTTTAGCCGCCCCGTCGTTACTCTGGCAGACAGCCTTCGAATTTGAATTTTAAAACGATGAGCAAAAATAGCTCCCCAGAACAACGCAACAAAAGCTATGAATAACCAGAAAATATTACAAAACGCCACTTCATTAACGATACTGTTTGATTCTGATCGTTTTCAGAACCATTGCCGTTGTGGTGCGTTTACGTTTACAATGCACATGTCTATCCGTTGCTACGGTTACTAATAACATCGATCACTCGTAGCCTTCAGTTTACGAGGGATTCTGAAAAAAATAAAAATAAAAAAATAAATACCTGGAAAAAAGAGCATTAGCCGATCTAAAAATCTTTATGACGTCACATGAAACATGAAAGTGTGTTATTAGAATTTTAGACAAGAATGGAAGTCTCAGTTCATACTAGTACAAAATGAACTCGTAATTCAGGAAGCTCATAAACATATTACGTACGATCTATGCATTTATAGATTTTCTCTTTAAGCTGTTCTATTATTAATACGAAGAATGATTTGATATTGATGCCACATCACAAAAAAAACAGTAAAGAGAGCACTTTTATTTTTCCCTTCGAAATGGTATTCCATTTGGACGGCAGACGATTTCCATTCTCTCTCTTGTATACGCTATCTGACTCTTGGCGTGACCGACAGCTTTTGGCGAGATCTCGCATGAATAACCAACCGGTGGAAAATGAATCCGACTACGGGTTTCGTGCAGGGATAAATCGGGATCACTTTGCTGCTTGTTGCGAAAGATAACAAGGTAGTAGGAGAAAATCTATCTACTTCGCTGTGAGTGTTACAACTAACTCAACACGGCATTATTATTATTATTATTATTTAAACAAGTCATGTCTAATTGTAGACCTGGAGACAGAGTATGCGCTGCGTTGAGCTACATACAGAAACTCAAATTTTGTACCTACTGCCGGAGGAAAACGTACTCCCAGTTATCAATGGATGTGGCGTTGATTGTGGTGAATGCGGCTCATTTGACTCAAATAATCAGAATCGGATACGCCGATAAACTTTACATTGTTAAACTGTGCCTCGTATGCCTGTCTATATTTTTAGAGGTAAGCACTTAAATTATTTTATTTGGTTTATTAAATGTTTGTAATAGTCATTAAGCTTTTTTGTGTCATTATCTATTTTTAACTACTATATGCATGATTAACTATAAAAATTCAGTAAAAATGAAAGCTGCAATTTTATTAGAAAGTTCCCATTACAAGAGAAAGCATTTTGAGGAATGAGGTGAGCATTTGAAACCATGGAATGTTTCTTCTTCAGAAATCAGTTTATCTCTTGCCGTACATTTGAGCTTGATTAGGATCAATCAGTTATGCGAAATACCCGGGTATTTATTTTTTAAAGGTAAATACGCAGTGTAATTACCTGGGTAATACCCCTAAAATGAGTGTTTACCTGGGTATTAATTTTTCAATTAAAACTATGGTTTAAAAAATGATTGTATTGGTGTGTAATGATATTACCATACATATATATTGAGTATAAGGTAAAATGAAGAAAAATGAGAAACTTATAAACCCTTTACAATTTTTTCATTTCATAAAATTTTTAAAAAATGCAATTAATTAAAGAAGCTACATGATGCATGTTGTATAAAATACTGTATATATATATTATAATTCAATTATACTTTAGATATAATTAATACTACATATATAATATAATTAAATATAATCCTTTTAAACTCATGAGTAAATAAGAAGCAATGTATCTGTCAATTCTTTTTAAAAAGAGAGAAATTTAACTCTGAACTGAATACACACACACACACATATATATAGTAAAATCTCTGTACAATGAATTTCAAGGGGCCAAAATCAAATTCGGAATTCTTAAAAATTCGTTAAAGTGAAATCTTATTATTAACGAATTCGCAGTAATGATTTTTAATAGAAATATTTTGTTCTTCAATCTGAAATATTCCTAAAAGCGAAGTGAATTGTAACGAGATTTTACTATATATACAGGGTGATTATAATTAAAGTTCCACTTTAAAACGATCAGAAAAGGAAAACTGCTGAATCCAATGTTATCAAACTTGATAATTGTGTAAAGGTGGTCATGTAATTTATTATCAGCGGAAAAAAATTTCAAAAATTAAACACGAACAGGGTGTATGGGGGTCCAGAAACTCGAAGTCCTCTCCCACCCACCCCCGAAATTTTGATTTTTGTTACTAAAATGATAATGATATAGTGACCTTTTTAGAAAAATGCTGCATTTGTTACCGTTTGGACCCCCTCCAAAATGATTTTCATGGGGGGAGGGGGTCGGAACCCTGCCCCCCTAAATATGTCCTTGCCACGGTTGTTGTTATACTCGCCTTCCATGTGCTTTCTACCACTCCAGATTGGTATGTCGATTTTTCGGTGCTTTTTCTATTATTTTGATATTTTATTTTTTTCTTATTTATAGTAGGACAGAGCCTAAAACGTATGGAGTGAATATCTCTTTGGATATGCCACACAGCCGAAATCCTACTATTTTGTTTGTCTTTAATTATAATCTAGTGGTTATGGCTCCTGACGATGGTGCCAGTGGTTATAATTTCCGTTCCATTCTATTATCAAATTGTTTAATTTGTATTTTCTTTGGCTCTGCATCTATTCTTTTTTTCCACTTGTGGTTTGTAATTCTTGCTTCTGCTGTTATATATTTGTTCATGCGGTTATGCCATTTTTGCAGTATATTTTGAGTTTTACTTATATATATATATATATATATACTAGCTGAAGTACCCGTTCTTCGCACGGGAATGAATGGACTTTTTGACATTAATATTTGTTGTGATTACTATTTATTGTAATAAAGAGATATAGCAAAATGGATATCGCGTTATATTGTGTTCAATAATCATGCATACTGAATTTCAAGGCAATCGATTTTATGGTGCAGAAGGCGATGCGGCGTAGCACAATCTAGTGGCGAGTTTTAGCAAAACGGATACGGCGAAAATATTCTTCGCATTCAGATATCGATGCATACGAATTTTCATGATGATCGGCTGAATAGTCCTGAAGTTCATGTGTTGACGCGACATCTAGTGTCAAGTTATAGGAAAATGGATCGTGAAAAACTCTTCCCCGTGTTCAAATATCTATGTATACCTATTTCCATGGCGATCATTCGCACAGTCAAGAAGTGATACACTGCAGAGCCATCTAGCGGTTAATTAAAGAAATGATTTGCTACAGCGCCATCATGTGGCGAGTTATAGGAAAATGGATAACGCCAAAATATTCTCATTGTTCAAATAGCTATGAGTACTGATTTTCATAGCCACCGTTTGAATGGTCAAAAATTTGGCCTGCTGCAGCGTCATCTAGTGGCGAGTTAAAATAATAATGCATTGCAGTGCCACCTAGTGGTGAGTAACATCAAAAGTAACACAGTTAGAATATATTCTTCGTGCTCAAATGTGTAAGTATAAAAAATTTTATGCCGATCGGTCGAACGGTATAGAAGTTGATGCGTTGCAGCGCTATTTAGCGGTAAGTTACAGCAAATGGATAGTGAAAAATATTCTCCGTGTTCTAATATCCGCGTGTACCAAATTTCATAGAAATTGGTTGGACGATATTCGCATAGCAAACGGCTAAACGGAATAGAATTCGACGTTCTGCTGCGCCAGCTAGTGGCAAGTTAGAGGAAAAAGGATAGCATAAAAACCTTCTCCATGATAAAAGACTTAGGTGAACCAAATTTCATGGTGATCGGTGAAACGGTGCTGAGTTTTTCAAACTCCTACACACATACCAACATTCATTTTTATCTATAACCAGTCTTATTATACGTATATACCAGTCTCAAGTAAAATCCAGTTTCAAATCTAAGCCTCGCCAAAGTGTCAGCATACGCCATTTTGCAAGAGTTTTTTCAGGGAATCATTCGAAGCATTGACTTAGCAGCAATCAAAGTGGGAAATGGTTCGACCGCCAGGCATTTTTTTGAAAAGTGGAATCCCTTAATACAGCCGCATTTTTTAAATTATCAACTATAACATGTTTTATTCATCGTTACCTCGATGTACTAAATGCGAAGATTTCAATTTTCTGAAATTTGGCGGATTTCCCCCAAGTTAAATCAATGTACTCAATTGGCGAGAATTCTGAAGCTACATCGCTTGAAATGCCCTAATAACTGCATTATTTCTGCACGGATAGTTAAAATTTAATGCTGTATTCTAAGAAAACCTATACACTTGTTTTCAAAAATGCTATTCCCTTAAGCTCTCTGTAAATTGCGCCAAAAAGCCTAAAACTGTGCAAACCGCTAGAACTCACTCTCTAAAAATCGGCCTATCAGCCTTTTTTTTTTTTTTTTTTTTTTTGCCAAACTAAAAAAAATTACATATTAGTCTCGGATATCTTCGATCCTCATTGTTTTGCATATAAAACATTTCATTCCTGCTCTCATTTCTTATGCGCACACGATATTATAATTAAAAAAATAACCTAAAAAAATAAACTAAAATCATTATTATTCTTTTATTTTTACTTTAAGAATTTAAAACAATTTATTCGGCAAAATCGCCACACATGGCAACCAAGATGCTTATTTCACACACTTTTTTCACTCCAGGGGTTAATATTACGTAAAGCTTTCTGCGTGGAGAACATAATAAATCTCTTAAATTCCGGGAACGGAAATTAAGAGAACCATTCAGGAAGAAAACGTTTTTAAGTGGAGTTTCAAAGTTTTAAAGTGGACTATCATTTATTCTATATTATTTTACATATCTGTGTAAAATTTCAGGCTGACAGGTCCATTTTTGTGGAATTGTATACTACCCAAATCAACAAATTGACAAACAGAATTTCATTTTTATTTATAAAATAACCTACGCTTGTTTTTAAAAATACCCTCTCATTAAATTGCGCCAAGCGCTAGAA
This sequence comes from Cheiracanthium punctorium, assembly GCA_038373885.1. NCBI lineage: Eukaryota > Metazoa > Arthropoda > Arachnida > Araneae > Cheiracanthiidae > Cheiracanthium > Cheiracanthium punctorium. The sequence goes on along the minus strand of JAWZYV010006905.1, from coordinate 2,742 downwards.
TCATAGAAAATCTGACACACTTTCAGATTTTTAAATACGCACTATTTTCGTTCCTTCTTTCATTAAGTTGGAAAGTGTATCATTATTCATGAGTGTGATTAAACAAAATTAAAATAGATATTTCTAACATCCTTTTTTCTGGATGTAATACATTAGATGCAGAAAAGCTGCTCAGAAAAATGCACAATTCCAACTGAATGAAAATTTCAAAAACTTATACGCAGGTGTATTCATAACCCAAATAGCAGACGATTAAATTACGATAAATAGCGCCAAGCGTTAGAATCCTCCTCAAAATCGCGAGAATGCTGTAGATAGATCGCTTGAAATCCCTTAATAACTGCATTATTTTCGCACGAATCATTAAAATTTAACGCTGTATTCTAATAAAACCTTTGCACTTGTTTTCAAAAATCCGTTTCCTTAAGCTCTCAGTAAATTGCGCCAAGCTGGAAACTGTGCAAACCGCTAGAACTCACTTTCTCGGCATTTGAGCCATTTTATTTTTTCGCCAAACTAAAAAATTTTAACATATTAGCCTCGGAAATCTTCAATTCTTATTGTTTTGCGTATAAAACATTTCATTCCTGCTCCAATTTCCCATGCACACGATATTATAATTAAAAAAAATATAACCTTACGAATATAAACTAACAAAAAAAATCATTATTATTCTTTTATTTTTACTTTGAGAATTTAAAACATCTTATTCGGCAAAATCGCCGCACATGGCAACCACGATCCTTATTTTACACTTTTTTCACTACAGGGGTTACAATTACGGAAAGTTTTTTGCGTGGAGAACATAAAAAATCTCTTAAATTCCGGGAACGGGTTCCGGGACTTTCAAAGTTTTAAAGTGGACTATGATTTATTCTATATTATTTTACATATCTGTGCTAAATTTCAGGCCGATAGGTCCATTTTTGTGGATTTGTATACAACTCAAATCCACAAACAAACAAACAAACAAACAAATAAACAAACAAACAAACAAACAAACAAACAAACAGAATTTCATTTTTATTTATAAGATATATATATATATATATATATATATATATATATATATATATATATATATATTAGGGTGGATCGAAAAAAAAAATTTTTTATTTTAATGACGGCTGACATGGCAAAAGTTGCCAAATGGTCAGGTGAGAATTTTTCAAAAAAAAATTTTTTTTTTAAACATCCCCTTCAGGTGCCCCACTCACCCCCAAAAAATCAATTTTTTGAAAAAAATACATATATATGTAATGGTTTGGATGTCATAACTTTTCGAATGGCCAAAAATTTCTTTTTCCACAAAAAATATTTCTGAGCATTTCCTTTGGGTGCTCCAAACCTAAAAATTTGAATAGAAAACAAAAAAATCGGCTGTTTCCCTAGCCAGCCTCGACACGAAACAAGAATTAGCTTCCGTCCGTGCTTCTGATATGACGCCACTATATTTTCCCCGCCAAAAGAATGAGACGTCTCGCTGATACGCAGACGATTCCATGTAGCATATGTTAAAAGACAGCTTTTGTTGAGACTGATTATGAATGTTTGAAATTAAAAATTACTCTGAGTATTTCATCAACCACATTCTGGCAAGTATGTGGCTCGACACTACATTGCTTGTTTATAATCTGAAGTAAGTTATTTCATAATTTTCTCCAGTATATACTGTGATATATTGTTTTTCTTTCATTTTACTTCTAGTGTTCTTCTGTTAGCTATGTTTCTTTTTTTTTACTTCCTTACATTTATTTCAACTATTTATTTTATTTTATTTTACTTTTTTGTTAGAGATATAAAGACAGAATGAGTTCAGGCAAAATTCCCACAAGGAAATCTTCTATTTGCCCTTTGTTTGGCAACCCCACCGAGATGTCTCTAATAAAACTTCCTACAAATGCAGATATAATTCGAAAGTTTTTGCTTGTCAGAAACCAGACAAAAAGCCTTATGAAAAACAAAGACCCACCTGCTCCTTTGATATCAAAAAAAGTCGCGGAGTCGTTGGAAATTATATGGAACAAGTCTTCTATTCCAATAATTTCAAACAAAGGAATCGTTGAAAAGATAGCAAAGCTCAACAACGAATACAGGAAGATTTTGAAACCATACAATGGTAGAAAAGAATCAGAGGGCTACATAAAGAAACTGGACGATCTGAAGGGCAAGTGGGAGCGAACCCTCTTTGACATTGCTTGCTGCAAATGCGATGATTTTGCATCATGTTGCTGTTCAAAAGAAAGAAAGGTTCCTGTAGATGAAAGAACATTTTTGAACGATCAGCGAAGTACTAGAACTATGATAATCGGGCCAATTGATAAAAAAACTACAAAACAGCTTCAAAAAAGACAAGAAAGAAAAATAAAACGAGCTAAAAACTCGAAAACTGATTCTTATCCTTCTAGCTTCAAAGAAATTAGTGATTGTAAAGAGTTTGAAAGCAGTTATTCTTCGGAAAACGAAGAGAAAGAGGATGATACAAATAAAGAGGAAGAAAAAGAAGTCAGCAGAAAATCAAATTCATTTAGACCCTCCTACAGCTTGCAACACAACTTCGATCTGCAACCCTCTTGCTCTTCTGCTTCTGGTGATTGTTCAAATGTTCAAAAAATAAAACTTTCCACTTTTTCCAGAGAATATGATCGTCGTGGAATCTCAGACAGAGCAGCTGCATCTCTTTCTTCCGCTCTTCTGCCGGATCTTGGCCTAGTCAGCGAAACGGATACTACTAAAGTTATG
>JAWZYV010006902.1:0-24365 GCA_038373885.1 Cheiracanthium punctorium | reverse complement strand
TAACTTTAATGCTAAACTAGCTGCTTGCCCGTTCTCCGCACGGTGGGAAACGCATATTTTCCTAACACATATATAATTCTAATTAAACCCAGTAATGAGGAATCTCAAAACGAGAAAAAATACTTGAATCGTGACTAAAAGTTGACGTCATGAGTGCAAATTTTAGACGATTGCAACAGGACACAAAAACTACGTCAATGTGACTGGCGATCAAAAAAGAAAGAACTTTATGGTATGCAGACAAAACTTTTCTCTTTTGAAAAATGCCTGATTTCTACATCAAATAATTCGTATTGTGAGGTTTAGTATATACCACATTCAGGTTTAGTATACATAGTATATACCACATAAATAACATTACATGATGTTGACAACAATTTTATCTTGCATTTTTCAATGCGTGGACAATGCATTAGCGCAGTTATGTTACACACGACTTTATTAAATTTTACCTAAATTAAAAAACCTACATGAAACAATGGATGCATCATTTACGTTTAAAAGCCAAAAATGTACCCTGCTCCGGTGAAAATCATGTCGCTTTTGTAAATGAAAACGTTCGTGATGTAACTTCGGAGAAAAAGCTTATTACCCTTATTGAACTCTTAATGCAGTATCACACTTGTTACATAAGTGACAAATGACGTTTATCTCACTGTCAATTCGCACTAAATAAATAACTAATTTCATTTTCTTTTACAGATTACAGTTGACCCCTTTATAACATGGGTCTACAACACGAATTCTTAGAACACGACGAAAACATTGCGATCGTTTTCGTGTAACACGTTAAAAGAGACTCGTACAGCACGATGAAATGAGACATATGTTCTGATATTATGACGCCTTAGCTCCTGTAATTAGCATTCCTTTTGAATGGCAACACCAAACATCATTGCATTTTTACGGAGCGCGAATAAGTTTTGTCGCGATTATACCGCGCAGTCGCACTCCAGGTGGAGTATAGCGCAGGACCCTTACAACACGGATTCCTATAACACGGCACGTATCTACCGTGATATAGGGAATCTACTGTAGTTGCATAGTGTCAAATTCAATAGTTAAGAAAATTCTCGGTTGCCGTATTTAGTAATATTTCATCTTACCTTGGTGGCCGAAATGTATTAAAAGCAAATATTCGAACTGTATCAAAAGTAAAATTTACTAAAAGCAAATTTTTAATTTTGTATAACCCTCAGAACAACTTCGGAGTTTGCCATCTACGACGGTTTTTCATGACGTGACAACTGATGCTTGCGTACAGTGGCGTAGCCAAGGAGGAGATAGGGGGTCACAACCCCCCATGTGGAGTTTTTTTGCCATACAAAATGTATATTCTTAACTCCCGTAACATTCCCATGAAAAATTTTTGGCTACTCCTGCTTGCATATAATTGATTTTTTTTTTTTTTTTCCAATTTATCAATGATCAATATACTTCAGGATCGGAATCTCCGCGGTAAGAGCCTAAAAAATCTGACACCAGAAACATCTGATTAACACAGTGGGGTTACACAAATACGCGCCGGACATACGCTCTTGCTTATGTCCGGAGGAGCAAATGCATTAGAGGTTATGTGCTGCTCCGGATAATCTGCCAGGAAAACAGCAAAAATGACGTAAAAATTACATCCACACGCATAGGAAATAAAATTAGATATGTAGAATTGCATGAAAACTTCGATTATGGTTAAAGTGCAAGTCTGTTACAATTAGTTCTATTTATTTCACGTTTGATGCGCTTTCACTTTTTGGAGTCTTAAAAGCTGTAGAAATGAGTGGTTTCACTTTTGTTAAATTTAACAACTTAAGTGGCAACAATGGATTCCGTTGCTACGGAAATTATAGCAATGTTAAAAATAGAACATGAAATGAGTTATTCACGTTTACTTTGCTAGAACTGCCATATTGGCGAAATTAACGCCGCCAGTCGATGGCCAATAGCCCAAACCACAAATTAAACTTGACACTAAAGTCAATACGCAATACTTTGTTTGGCGGAATAAAAAAAAAATATATCTATGTATACGCTAGTGACATCGGCTCATCTCAATTGTGGAATGAAATTAATAATACGTACAGAGCTGCACTACATTAGAATATTTTTTGCCAACTTTGCTAAGAAATGTACTAAAGTAGGAATCAACATACATTTCAATTCGTAAAACAAAAAATGTATTAGACAGTATTAATTACGCCTAACAGCTTTTAGTAAAAGAAACTTCCGTAGCGCTGCTTTAACAAATAAGAATCAATTATTTATTTCACAGTACTTCGATCGCCAAATGCCAACATACACCATTTTGCGAGATTTTTTTGTTTTCAGGGAATCATTCGAAGCATTGATTTAACAGCAATCAAAATGGAAAATAGTTATCTATCATTTATATGGTTCCATCGCCAAAATTTAATGCAGGCATATTATTGATAAGTAGCAGTCATTTAAATTATTATTAACTATAACGGGTTTTAATCAACGTTAACTACCATGTACAAAATGCGAGAATTTCAATTTTCTGAAATTTGGCGGAATTCCTCTAACTTAAATCAGTTTACTTAATTTCGTGAAAATTCTATAGATCGTTTATAATCGCCTTAATAACTGCATTATTTCTATATGAAAAATCGAAGTATAGCGCCGTAAAACTTATACTTGTTATTAAAAGTACTATTTCGTTACGCTCTCAGTAATTTGCGCCAAATCCAAAACTGTACAAATAGGTAGAACCTACTACTTTCTCAAATGAGCCATTTTTTTCCCCGGCCAAACTAAAAAATATACATATTAGTCTCGGAAATCTCTCAATCCCTTATTCTTTCACACATTAAACACATTGGATTCCAGCTCTGATTTAACATGAACGCAATATTTTAATTAAAAAATGTAAATAATCTATAAACAGAAAAAAAAATCATTATTCTTTTATTTTTACTGTAGGAGTCTATATAATTTAATAAAATAGCCAAACATGGCAATCTCGATGCTTATTTCTCACTTTTTTGACTACAGGGGTTACAATCACGGAATTGCGGAGAGCAAAAATTAGCGTTTTTGATGGGGTTTTTTATCAATATTTCCTAAACTAATTCGAATTTCGAAATTTAAATTAGCGGAGGTTCTTTCTCGAAATTTTCCGAATTTGTGGATACCTCGTTCGAAACTCAACTCCCAGCCGTTTAGGAGGAGTTGATGTTACAGACACACAGACAGACGCGCACAGATTTTAATAGTATAGATTTAAATTTGTAAATTTCTATATTTATCAGTGGACGGGCAGAAGATTCCCTTTCCATATAAAGCAGCACGGTCAGTCTATTGGTGAAGTGGACACACGTAATTAAGAACGAAACACTGAATGCCAGGGTGGAGGCTTGACCAAGAGGGCCTTGGGCATTGATTTATTTTATTTTTCAGAAACTGGATTTTACAATCGGAGATAACAAGGAACTCGAATTCTACGAGATGTACTTCTATAAGTATTATCAATAAGAATATCCCTACTCAACATTAGAAAGAAATGACAGCTTGAAATACTTTTATTACATACAAGAAAAACTTGTACGGTATTCAATTTTAGAATACTTTACACTTCCTTATGCTGAAAACGCATTTTAATTTTACTGCATTACAATCATAAACATTAAAAATCTCTCTTGAGTTTTTTTTACTCCCGTCCTCTCGAGTCAATTCATATAAATCAATAGAAATGTTTCTTAAATGAATACGTTGCAGGAATTTACAAAGCGGGAAAGAGTTTTAGCTGATTGCGATTTCGTATCCATTTAAAACCGGAGATGATGAAACAACTCCTCGGTACCTTCCGAAAATTTAAAAATATACCTTTTTTACATCGCAGTTCACACCTGCACGCAAGAAGCTTTTAAAAATACAGCTGCAGTTTCATGCATCCTTATTGATGCTTATACGCTGTTATAAAAGTTTACGAATTTTTTTTTTTTCCCTCTTTCTAAATTATTTTTAACCTCATTAATCAGTATGTTATTGGATACTTTAGAAATAGGTAAGTAAAGTGATACTAGGTGGCAGCACTACAGAAAGTACTTTAGAATATGGACGCTAGATGGCGGCACTACTGTTTTCAATTTTCCTATCCAAGGCTTCGAATGAGTTATTTCTAAGATCTACAAATGAGAAAAACGGGTAACAGTCAAGAGCATCGAAACCAAGAGGGACACACGGAATGTATCCTCACTCCTATTTTGCCTTAGTTTAGTTGTTAATAACTGTAGCAGGGAAAAGAGAGCCTATTTTGGTCTTCGTCTCCCCCAATAATGAGCAGGTCTCGACGCTCTTGAAAATAGCATCTGCTCGCGTTGTTATGGCAAAGCTACGAATACGCTATCTACCAAGGAGGGAAGGTGCCTTGTTCGGAGGACTTTGTAAGGGTTGCTAACGCGTATTTACGTTACATCTAGAGAAAACCGACCGAAACTCCAGACCGTTAAACTCGACAGCCGCTCGATAAGCCAGGCCAGATCTCCCAGCTTCAGTTGTCTAACATTTTGAGTGTCTTACCCACGCGTTCATGGTAGGGCCAGCGTCTGTTTAGAGAAATCTTATTCAATGAGCATCTAAGGTATTCACAATAAATCACATCTCTGCACTGAATCACTGCAATTATCACTCTATTGTAAAAAAGTAACGGCCGCTGTCCAGAGCTTGTTGGGCTATCTGCTCCTAAACCATGGGGATTTGAATTTCGAGAAACATATCCACGGATTCGGAAAATTCCGAGGAACCTGATAAGCTAATTGAAATTTCGAAAATTGAATTATTTTAGAAGATATTAAAAAAAACTGAAAAAATAAAGCATAATGGTTACCAGATTTGGCATAAAATCATGGATTCCTTTGCAACAAAGCCATTCCAAGTAGAATCGCGTGAAATGGACAAACATGAAATAGAATGACACCCATTTTACGCCAAATTAAAAAGTATATGAAATAAATAACTCAAAGTCTGTTACGCAAAGTGGACCCTTTTCAAATAGCAAGTTCGCTTAGACAACAGGAGTTTAGAATGAGCGATGATTCGTTTTTACAAAACAGAATAACTCATTGTAACTGATTTTAAAAGCGCCCTCTCGGCATTAGGAATGATCTGGCAAAGTGGTATCTTTCCAAACAGGGTGAATCTAGACCGCGAGTTCAAAAATGTCAAGGAAAGGATGCCAATGCAAAGGATTATGTAGATGAAAAGATGGATAACGGTTTTCCGGGAACCTTCCATGAGCAGTCATTATAGGTTGTGAGCCTGTGTCCATCACCCAATCATGAAAAGTCGCCATTGGGTGGCAAGCTATCCTAGCTGTTCCGTAGTTTTTATCAAAGAAAACGTATGAAGTACTGTTTTCTTAGAGTTAATGATTAACTATACCTATACGCAAGTCTCCAAATGACGAAAAATCGCCATCCTTGGCGAATACGCAAGGTGTTCCGTGGGTTTTACATCCTGAAAAATAATGCGAAGTTTCAATTTTTAGGTTCCAAGCAACCTGCAAGAACCGAGCAATGTATAGCTCGGTAGCATTCTAACGGATCGAACTTTGGGTTTTGTTTGTTGAAAGGATGCCTTTTTTACGAATAAGCCTTAGTAGGGGGCCGAATGCCTCATACGAAAAGCGAGCGTAACGAGTCCAGGGGTCTTGGCCTCTAGTGTAAGAAAAGAACTGACACCCTTTTCGGACCAAATTAAATCAAAAATAGCATTTACTAATTCATAAATGTTTCATATGAAACATGTATTCGAAAAACAAACGATTTCCATTCCATGGGAAGAAGCGTATAGCAAGGACGTACCCAGGGGGGTGGTCCAGGGGGTCCGGACCCCCTCCGAAATTTCAGTTTTTGCTAACAAAATAATAATGATGAAGTCTTTTGTGAGACATTCTACCTTTTTCATCGTTCGGACCCCTCCGAAATTTTTGAACCCTCCCCGAAATTTTTTTTCTGGTTACGTCCCTGGCGTATAGCCTATCGCTAAGGCCCTATTTCTAATGAGGCCGTAGTGAGCCGCTGCCCAGGGCGGCGAAATGTGAAAGGCGGCATTCTCTTCCCCCGTCTTCTTTTTAAAACGCAGGCGAAGTGCAGATGTTTGTGTCACTTTTTCTTTTCCTTGTCCATTAAATATATTTTTTTTTTTTTAACTCACGAACCTATCCATTTCGACGAAACCGGTCACTTCCGGTGTCCCGAGTCACTGGCCAGGGAGAGGGACCGTGGACGGCGCTTGGCAGTAGCGTACGAACGCGCATTCTACACGTTCAAAAGCTCCACCATGGTCGAGTGGACGAGACACTCGAAAGGGTCGATGGCGGAAGTGGGAAGGTCCGGCGTTCTGGCCCAAACGCGCGGCTGTCGATCGAACCGTCTGGAGTGTAGGTCGGTTTTCTCCCCACGTAACGTGAAGACGCATTCGATATCCTTAAAAATTCCTTCGACCAGGGCAACCCGTATCCTGGTGGCCAATAGCCCTCTCATCGCTTTGCCGTAGCACAACACAACCTATATGCATTCAGGAAATACGTCATAGACAACGGAAAATACAGAATTTTTTGGAGGGTGAGGAAGGCTCCGGTTCCTTTTAAAAAAAAAGTTTATTTAACCTACAATAATGTGAAAGCAAGCCAGATAAGACGATAAAGCCATGAACTGGATCGTAAAGACCCATTGAACTACGTTGTATAAGCGTAAAGTCATATTTTTAAGTATGTAAAAGTAAATATATTTTTAAGTAAAAATAATAATTTTTATTAATTTTACTTAAAAACTGAAATACATTATTTAGTTTTGCTTCGTTTTAATAAGCTTTTTGAAAGAATTGATGTTAAAAATATCCAGATTCATAAATAGTCATCTCAAGCCATTTCGTGACGTCACAAGAGAGGATGGGATTTCAAAGAGTTTGTATTGAATTCTATGGAAGAAATCTGATCAATAATGTCAATAAACACTAGTAGCACGAGGAATATAATCAAAAATTTCCACAATTAATATTTTAAAAACAATACATACTATATATAATATGTATTATATGTAATTATATATAGTATGTATTTTCTAACAATACATACTATATATAATTATGTTATACAGACTTCTAATGCCAAATTTTATTAGAAGCAATTAAAGCACAAAAAGCAAGAAAATAAAAAGTAAAAGCTTTTATTACCCAAACCTTACAAATACTATAAAGTTTTTCATGAAAGCATTATAAGTGTTTGCTTTAGTTTTTTCTAGATAAGACTTTCAAATATCACATTGAGACATTTGAAATATACATAATTAAATATTTTTAAAAATTAGTGAGTATAACTCTTGAATATGTAAAACTGCCTAAATGCTCTCAGGGGTTTTCATGTAAAATATATTGCAGTAATACATATACATTTTTGTTATTGTTGTTAGCATTGCAGTAATACATTTTCTTTTTTGAGTTAATTTCCAAATCTGTGTTCATACTTAATTTCAGAATTTTCAACAAATTCCGGTAAACCGTTTAGTTGGAAATATTTCTTTAATAAATACCTTCTATATTTTTGTTTTTCTAAGTATCCAGCAAATAGATCTCTCTCTCTCTCTTTTTTTTTAAATAAATAAATCAACCATGAGATCCGCATTGAACCTTAAGCTACTTGGTATGTGCAGTGGAAGGGGATCTGCGTTTAATTTATAATTAATGGTGAAATTTTCTTAACATAGAATTGCCATGAAACTCTTGATACATTTCTTAATTTCTTAAGCCCGCTTTTCTTCGTTTTTTGGGAAAAGTGAAAACATTTACATTTTCTCCTCTTTTGTAATTAGCTTTACTTACAGCCTGGGACGCAGCAAACGGAAGCATAGTGATTGCTAGAACAAAAGAACAGAAATCAATAAAACTAACGCAAAATACGGCAATTTTATATTTTTATGTACTCTATAGCTTAATAACTATTATCAAGTATGTCGTATTAAGAATAGAGATTGCTGACTTACCATTAATATCCAAAAAAGGCACAAAACATCTTAGTTTCTTCTACTTTTCCGTTTGATTCTAATGCTTTTAACGGAGAAAAGTCCATCCTCTCTTGTGACGTCACAACACCTCCACGTGTTCAGTACCCAGGCTCGCCTTGTAATTGTCTACTCTTCCCCTCCCTTCCCGGGCTCCGATTGAACGGTCCGAAGCAAATTGGTCCGAAGACTTTTGTCTGACACAGCCGGCGGATGACGGGATGGCCGATCGGATCGATTGCCCTGTGGCTGTCAAGGACAGGGCGACCTCTGCGGTTTTCCGAAATCGGGGCGATGGGAGCAGTCTATCCCTATCTACGCATCTTCATCCCGTTCTCCAGTAGTAACTCTCTGTAGTAACTACAGAAAATTTTTCATTTCATTTTAAAGCATTAAAAAATTCTCTTTTGAGTTATAATTTCAAACAAAAAAAAGGTCTACATGTGAAATATTAATTAGTCAAGTCCCCCCCCCCCCAATTTCTTTTACAATCAATATTTTACCTCACAAGTAGGAGCCCAAACATACAATATTGACCTGAATCTTTAATAGGTTAGCTGAAACATGTCTTTTTTTTTTTTTTTTTTTTAAATGACTGGGGAAAAAAATTTTGTGCATGAGTTTTCATTTGATAGTGCTAAAAGATGATTCTTCACGCAGATTCTGACTCACCTTTTGGAGAACGTAAAGGCCTTTAATACTCAAATTTTGTTGCAATTTATATTGTAGAGTACAATTAAAAGCTTGAACAAATATAGTTGGAACTTTTACTATAGAAAGCTATTTTATAATCACCTATAGAATATAAAATTTACTTTGGATTTTATAGTAGCCACTACTCATAAAATCCACAAAGACAATATATTTTTAATTAATACAGCTCTGCTATAACAACCTCAGTGTTAAATCAAACTGCATACTCTTTTCTTTGGTCAACACAGTTTATCTAGAATTTTTCAGAAAGATTGTGGGAGTTATGACCAATTTCAAAGTATACAATAAATGTTTGCCATATGTGTAAAGGGAAAAGGGAGGGGGCAGGAAGTATAAATAGAGCTTTTCTTCGAGTAAAATAATAGCTATTAAAGAAAAAAAAATTCCAGTAATATGCTCATATTTCTTTTTTTTTTTACTCTGTACTTACCTTGAAACGTTTCCCACAAAATGTAATTTGCCATTGGAGGTTATTTCCCCCCCCCCCTAATTTATATTAATTTCAATGAAGCACTAATGCATCTTAGATACAATGAATTCATTTTCAATATATTTGTATTAAAAGTTAATCTCTTAAGCCTTTGGATTTCATTAAAAATTACAAGAGGGGTGAATGATAATTCCAGTTACGAGTGATTAAATACATTTCTTTATAATGTTTCAAAGTACAGTAGAACCTTGGTTATGCAATGCTCCATGATATTCAAGGTGACACCTTGGTTAATGTAAAAGATTCATGATCAGACTTCGGATGATTACACATCCATCTGCAATTGATTACAAGAATTGATAAGGATTACGACTATGGCCAATTCCTAAAAGGATTATGACCGGTTACTGTTAAATTTGCAAAAAGGTAGTAATCTTGATCTTAGTGAAATCAAATATTCCGAAAATTCTGAAGTAATGCAATTTTATTACACTATTTCTGTAGAATTTATAAAATAGCATTCTTATAGGGAATTACATTTGACTGTAATCGTTTCGAAGTCTGGACATGATCTGCAGTATGTTTAAAACTGTAATTGTGATTATGATTGTCAGTGTTATCTGAGGCATGTTTGATTCTGACCACCTTGGATAATCAGGGTTCTACTGTAACTTGATCGAAGAGCAAATATTATTGGTTGTAAACAACAGAAGAAGAAACTTTTCCCAAAGAAAGCATCATTTATCAGCAAGCAGAAGTTGGAGTTTCTTGAAACAATGAAGAAAAAATTTCTAATTCAAGATGCATTGAACTTGATACAGTTGATCAAGAGAGTTTCAATGATTAATCACATTCAAATATTATCTCTGTGTATAAAATCAAAAATTAGTCCAATTTTAAACAATCAAAAATTGATCAATTATTCCAAAAAAATTAACATTTGATCCTGTAATGAGCTCCCCCCCCCCTCCATCTTGAATTTTAGTTTTTTCATTTTGAGTCCTTCAACTAGAATTTTAAATGTAAGCAATCAGGTAAAGTGTTATATTCATTTTAGTTTACGTGACTAAGTTTTCCTTAAGTTGTAATACATTTTTTGTTATTTTATAGTTTTTCATATTTTTCCCAGTAAATTGTTTAATTATAGTCAAAAGTAGCATAACATGCATGCTCAAATCGGTGACTGTCATGCTACTACACAACCAGTTATCCACAGTACTACTGGTCCTGGCCATTCTGGATAACAAGTTCTATACTGTAGTAAATGCAAATATTTAATTCTTTGTGATATATCTCTAATCTATATAAATAAAACAGAGTGTAAACTGTCCGTTTGTCTGTGTCTCGCGTAGCTCCGAAACGGGTGATCGTAGGCCTACCAAATTTTGTACGGAAATTCTCCAAGACGGGTCTCGACACACCTCGAAGCGATTTTTTCGAAATTCGAATTAGAAAATGTTTTATTTTATGTTTTGTCCGATTTTTTTTGCGTAATACATAATAACGCCGGTAATTGCACTCGCAAGAAAACGATATTTACATCATCGTATAGAGGAGAAAATTTTCTTTTAAAAACTGTTTGTTCGGACTGTGTAACATAATTTGCAGATTTTGGAGAATTTTTCAAATAAAATTAAATTTGACGCTGACTTTTGTAAAATATTTTTTAAACTGCTGCATCTAAAATTCTATCTGTCATAACCTTTTTATATTTCGGCAAAAGACGGAGCACACAATTCGCCCACTTTTAAAAGAAAAACGGAGGAAAAATATAAATTAGGAGAATTTTTAAGTAAAGAAGGATTTTCATTTCCGTAGCACCTGCTTATAAAAATTTCGGTTTGATATCTTGCGGTTTGGTTGTCATGGTTACAGTAGCAAACATTAAAATTGCCAGTTGAAAAAAATAAATAAAAACGGGTCCCGCGCCATATCTCGAAGCGATTTTTTGCGAAATTCGGATTAAAACATCTGTTGTTTATTGCCATAATGCGCCAAATACTACTGTTATTGTACAACTAAAAGTCAAAGCCTGTTGTGAAGCAATTACAACGAGCGCTCTTCTGAAAACGTGAAAAAAGTTTCTCATTCCAAAGATTTCCTTTTTGTATACATAGTTATTCTTATGTCCAAACAGACGATTTCTTTGCTTGGCTCAATTTCCTTTTATAAATACTGGATTTATTTGTGAGAAGAAAAATTAAACTGCATAATCTAGAAAAACAATTTTAAAGCCTTTATTAATAGCGCAGTCTTATCTCTTTTCTTTTTGTAAAGGGTTGCAAGAGAGGGAGACGTATTTTTAAAATAAAAAAAAATGTCCATTTCATGTAGTGTCTGAGGTATTTAACGCTAAAACGTGAACCTAAAAGACAGCATGTCTGCGGAAATACGACATTTTGAAAGTGAGAATTTCACTGCAAACGGTCCATTTTCACTTTTTTGATACCAAATGACGGTGACATAGTTTTTTTTTTTTTTTGTGTGTCATTATATTGCAATGATCTCAGGTTATTAGATATATGACGCAAATTTTAAGTCAAGAGTGAAATAATTTTGCTTTTTCTAGATTCCACATCACTGGAATTAATTCGAATTACACATGTGAGGAAATTTTTCGTTTCCTACCGTGCGAAGAACGGGCACGCAGCTAGTTTTAAATAAAGAGACAACACCAGAGATACAGTTTAATACAACATTACAAGAATTCAAGTTAATACTGTCTAAGAAATATTGTAAACAGATTTTGTAAATAAAAAGTCGTATATATATTCACAATACTGATATATTCAGCTTGATTAACTTAAAAGGCACGGGTAATTTTTAAAAATAAATGTACATATACTGCCTTAAATATTGTTGCAGAAAACTGATTCATTTTTCAGTTCGCTGTTCTAAAGTTCAGTGTATGTAGAAACTTCCAGTAAAAAGTCCACTTGTCAGGATGGAACACAAATGTTATTGCTTCATCGAACAATCAGCTGTACAAAATTCACAGGCATTAACAGCCAGTAAGGTGCTTGTGACAGTCTGTCCAGTACAGAAGCTTTCACAGATGTCGAGTTCACACACAAAATAAACACATCCACAGGCTCAATTTCTGTAGAAACCATATACAGTTTTTCAGGACTCAGCAAGAAGAATTCACACACAGCACTCAAAAACAAGCACAATATCACTTCCAATAGCACAATTCACAGAGATGCAGCAACTGAATGTGCCTTCGATGAAAACGGACTCTGCTGGCCTGGCCTGCATCTACAGGTACCGCAGAAGGTAGGAAAAAATTCCAGAAACAGCCATTTCTCGAAGATTCCCCATAAAGCGTGAATCTTGACTATGACATAGAAATGTAATGCATAATACTAGTCTACTGCGTAATTCTAATGCAGGGAAACAAACATTACAGGCCCCACTGGTCGCATTGTGCCAAATGTCATCAAGCTTGGCACCATACAGCAAAATTTGATCCCAAAATAGCGTTGTCAACTAAGGTCTCGCACAGAGATTTCTAGAAAAACTTACGTTAAGCAATGGGGAAAAACATGAAACGCCCCATCTCATGTTCTAGTCAACCAATTTTGATGCAATAAAATGCAAAATTTAATAATTTAGAATTATGTAGAATAAGAATATTAGACTTAATTTTGACCTCTGGAAACCAGAACAAACCGAAAATTTGTAACAATATTACGGAAATGACTAAGATTGTAACAACTCAAATTTGCAAACTTAACTTATCCTACATTTTTTAGTGAAGTTGGCAAAAAGGTATGAAGTTAACGGATCATTAAAGACAGCAGATTAAAGCTCTTTTTTCAACATGGACGCGTAGTCATAAAGATAGGAATATCAAAGACTGTAGTTAACGATTTTTTTAATTTGAGAGACAATTAAGGTAAGAAAAGAATAATGTGGGAAAACCTAAAGCTTTGTCCTCACGAGATGAGAAAAGAGTTTACAGACTTATATCTACTGGAAAGTACTCTATCAGGAAACTTATTCCGGTGATAGTTTTTTGAGAAACGGTTAAACCTACATATAACAATTAGAACGCCTGGAGTTACATTTAGACAGAAAAATTGGCCAAGCCTCAGTTGCTGCAGAAGCACAAAAATAGATCATTTGAACTTCAACAGGCAATGACCAGGGATAACCAAAGGACAGAAACAATTTTTTCATGATTGGGGGAGGGGGGGAGGGAATTTGGATGGACCAGACAGATGGAAGTAAAGATATAAAAAAATAAAACTAAATATTCTCTAAGCACCAATGTGGTGCAGGCTCTATGATGACCTTGAGCTGCTTTGCTTACAATGGTGTGGATTCAGTTGGGTTCATTTTGGGTAACATGAATTTACAAGCATATCGAGTTGTCTTAGCAAGTCATCTTTTACCAAATGCTGTATCGTTTGCTGAAGAAAAAAAAATATCAGCAAGATGATGCATCAAGCCATTGGAGTAACAGTACAAAAAATTGGTTCCAAGTTAAGAACTTTGAAAGGGGAAGCTAGGTCTTTAAATCTCAATTTAATAGAGAATCTATGGGGTGACTTAGCAAGAAGAGTTTATGCAAATGAGAGACATTTTGCAACATCAACAGAGCTGAAATCTTATCAAAGATGAATGTTATAAAACAGACTTTATCAAAATCTAGTTTCATCCATGAAAAAAATATGAAGTCAATCAAAGAAATAACTCCTGAACAAGCTTCTAAGTTGTTGCGTGTTTTTTTTTTTTTAAGGGTGGGGGGGGTTGCCTTATATGCTACTTAGGATGTGGGCCTTTAGTTTTTACAGACTTAAATATGGATCTGTGTGCATTCTATAATACCTCTGATAAAATATTTACAAATGAATTTTACTTGTTTTTGAGGTTAATGATTATCAGCAAAATGATATTTTAATCCTCAGTTTAAGATTTTTCCATTTACTCAAAATTTTGACTCTGGCTGTAAATGCACACACACTAGGTTAAGATAGCCAATATCATTGGGAGAAAGCCTTCCAAAACTCAAGGCGCAGACAGAATCAAAATATTCTCACATAAATAATTCTCATATGGCGGACATTTATTGAAATTCAGTATAAATGCCGATAAGTTATTGGACTACCCAAGTAGACCTTAAAACTCACTTGGTTACTTCATTAATGCGATGTAATACACATCTAGAAATAGAATAAATGTACTATCTTGCTATGCACACTTTATCAAAGGGTTGTTTCCCAGATGGCCAGGAAAAAAGAAAAGTAGTGTTAGCGATAGATCCAGTAAAAATACAAATCAAGTTCCAGTCACTTTAGCAGTCGATTGGGGAGGATTATGAAAAATTAGGTTTTTTTAATCAGATAATTCCCATTTTTAATAAATTATTTAATAATTAAATGTGAATGATTTAGTTATTTTCATCTATTGATTTTAGAAAGAATTTAATGGCACAAATTTACATTACTCTTCCAAATTATTGTTCTCCTCCCCATATTTTCCCCCTTTCACCAATAATTAAAAGGATATCTGATCATGACCACAACTAGAGGGGTAAATGGGACATGTGCCCCTGACTGTGCAGGGGGGCTAAATTACGGTTTCCTCGGTAGTGGTCAATTCTAGCTTCAGCAATGTGTAGCTAATTCTTAATGCATAATCCCCACAAATAAGGAACAATCAGGAGTTCAAACAAATGTTTAAAAATTTAATTCTATGGCTAAATAAATTATATCTTGGAAGTTGTTGTAAAGAATGAGATTTTTCTATAAATATTTTTCATAAACTGTCAAAATTAACTTAAAAGCTCTAGTAATTGCTCAACATTTTTATAGTATTAAATAAAACAGATTATATATATTTGTTAACTTATTTACAGAGCATTATTATGCTTAAGCAATACATAAGAGTTATTGACATCCTAGCATTCTGGAATTGAAAAAAGGATACAAATGCAGAACAGGATTCATTTTACGTTCTATTTAGCATTCTTTTATAAGTGCCTTTGCAGAATCTAGCCAAATACCAAAGTGCCAAGACTAATCAATCCCCTTAGTGTTGTGATATTAAAATATATAAACTCATTTCTTTTAAAGATAAGATGAATACTAGTGATAAATAAGGAACAAAAGCTCTTAAAATATTAATGCTTCATTACATTTTAATTTCAAAAAAGCCTATCTTAATTGGCTTTTATTTGCTATATGACTTTATATCTGAACAAAGGTTGATTTTTCCATTGTATGTTTTTCTATTGTGTGTTCGCACGATATCTACATCCATTTATGAAAAAGTAAAAAGGCAATTGCTAAACATCATTTCATACTTTCACTGGCTTCATAGAAACAGAAATCTTAGTCCTCAGCCAAAAAAACAGATAATATATTTGCAAAAAATGAGTAAATTGCAAAATAATGAGCCAAAAAATCACCATGCTCTGTGAGCATGGAAGAAAGAGGATTTTGCAGACTGAGTGAAATGCTCGTTTCCATTATGCCCGTTCGGCCGAGAGTGAGAACTGGTGCGGTTGGAAAGACGTTGAGGTGTGCCAAGTGCAAAAAACTAATGAAATTTTTTTTTTGGTCTGAGGAAAGACCAACTGAACATTCATCTAGAACATACAGATTAATCTCAGAAAAAGAAAATAGCATTGCAGGGGTGAAGCTTAAAAACAAAGTCTTATCCAATTATCCTGAACCTCGAAACATAGGTTACAATAAGTGGATGTTGGGGCTACAGCCAGCCCCTGTGGTACTGTTAAAATTGATTTCACTTTATTTTTTATGTATTGCAATTTGGCAACACTTAACTTAAAAATTGAGGACAATTATAGTATATATTAGTTTTTTGTAGTTAGTAGCTCTCTGGCTGTCTGAATACTGTGACAAGTTAAAGCTCTTGAAACTTTAATAAAAACCTTTTCTTCACTGAATGTCTAAAATTTATCAGGTACAAAAAATGTTTGTGTTAATGTTTTGTGGATACATTCAACTTTTAAAGCAGGGGAATAGTGAGGACACTTATTTAATAAAAATAAACTTTATTATAACAAAACTTCAGTGAAACAAAAAATGCTCTCAAACAAGCAAAACCTTCGAGCAATCTAGTAAGAAAAAATAATTACAAGTTTTTCAAAAGTCGCAAGAGTTTTTGTTATTTTAAAGTTAAAAAATATATGTATATTTAAACATCAAACTTACTAGATTAACAACATACCTTAAAAACTAATTTTAACAACACATTTTTATTCTCTTACATTATAGCAACCACTCTCCTGCTAAACTGAAATACTGAACTGGAACTGAACTTCCTTATCATAGTTATACTTTCAAAATTTAGTCCAAGTATTTAAAAATCACAAGTACTGATGATCTGCATACTAATTGAGTGATGAGGACAAGAAATCCAGAAGACTTAAATCGCATTCATGTCAGGCTGTATGAGCCTGATAATGGTCAGGCCATAATCGTTATTTTTAAATATTCCGAAAACAGGAACAACTTACTTTCAGCCAACCCTTGCCAGTACACGTTTCTTAACAAGGGTGTTTATGAACTCTGTACCCATACTGCAGTAAATGGACATCCATTGCCATGAAGTTTATATACATATTAACATTTGTCAAGCCTAATTCTTTACGCAAAGTGTAGAACCATCAGTATACTGAATTCCAATACATTACAATTTAGGACAGTATTTTCAAAACATTCCTATTCACACGAGAAACTTTCTCTGAGATAGCTTAAAAGCTTAAGATTTTTTGTTCATACACGTAGCCGATAGCATTTATTCCAAATTAGCTATAATAATTTATTGCACCCCTACAGCTTTATCACTGTAAAGAGTGGACCCAAGATCAGATGGGCACTTAAATGTTTTGAAAATAATTGTTTAATAACGAACTAGTTAATTTTAAACTTTATTTTCCCTTTGTTTTTCTTTTCTAGTTTAACTTTATCAATACCAGTAACTTTATGATAATTTATTCAGTTTTTAAAAATGATTGATTTTTGAAAAAAAAAAAAGTTAAATTATTGGATGACAGATTATAATGAAATAAATACCAAAGCATGGACCCTGCAAAAATTAATTTTTATAGGGCCCAATACAGGCCCCATGCTTTGTAATTATTTCATTGTTTTGCAATTTAAAAGTAACTTTTTGCATTTTTCACAAATAAGGTTTTCTATAAAGTTCTAAAAAATTAAAACTATGCTCAAAAGAATAAAATAAGATATTCGAACTCAATGATTTTTACCATCACTCCAAAACTGGCATGTGATGTCAGTAAAATGAGTAACCTTCACCATTTTTTTATAATTAAAGCCTGTTATTCTCAGCATTAACTGATTGTAACAGTGCTTGTTAACTATTTAACTGAATCAGATGACTTCACTTTACATTAAAAAAAGATCATGCTAAGCTGAATTACAAAGCCGATTTCATTTGGACATTAACTGCTACAAAACTACTTTACAAGTAACCAAAACTTATATTAAATATTTACTGTTAGTAGATCATGAATAATAAATTACTTTGATTGTACTTGCGTACAATTTTTATCCTCAAACTTCGCGGAGATTTTTTTCATTGAAACTTCACCGAAATCTGTTGTCCATTTATTGCAGTTGTAGCACAGACAATTGCTTGCCAATTTTTAATTTTCCAATTCCCCAAATCAGAAACCTAGTTTTATTTTAAGTAATTTTTTTTAGATTTCCCACAAAAAGAATGAATTTTAAGTCTTGTTATTTATAAATTTCTCTTCAAGGAAAACTTCATTCAAAAAATGAACTGCAATGGTGCTTACAGATTTCTTTTTAGTGTAAATTCAAGAAAGTTTAACATCTTTTACTTTTCCATTTTATCAAAATGAATTAAACCAATTCAAATATCTTTTTACGAAGTATAATAAGGCTATAGACAATTATTTTTGAACAATTTCTATTGGATAGTTACCAATTTAAGAATTTCGTGTTTATTGAAATGGGCAAGTTAATGTACTGGGAAGGCAAAGAGAAGAGTGGTTGCTTTTAATTAGTTAAGTGATGTCAAAGGCAGAATATTTAAAATTCACAATAACTTCTTTGATAAAAATATAACATACTAACAATGTTCATTAAAATTAGAAAACTCTACTAAACATACAAATATAAGAGTAAAGATTTTATTCGATTCACAGTTCAACAAATTCATTTTTATAAACTAATAAACTAAATATTTAAACTAATTAGTTTTTAGCTTGAATAACTTATTCATGATAGTAATGTCAGTTAAAAATACCTCAAAATTCAGTCAAGCCTCAGGAAATATTGCACCTTTTTCATCTATATCATTATTTTCCAACAATTAACACTAAAACTTAGAGCGCCTTTGAGAAAATGTCCAAATAAAAGATTTCGGACGTTTTAATTATTTTGGTGCGTTTCACAAACTTTCAAAGAGAAAGAATGAAACTTAAAGAATGGAAGCATGAAAAATAAGACATGTTTATTATAAGAAAAAGCACTGGTTAAGAATAACAAATTAAGTGCTTGACTTTTTTTTTTTAACAATGTAAAAAAAAGGTCTTCAAATGTAAAAAATGTAATGTCATTACTTCAATGTAAAAAAAAGGTGTAAAAAAGGTCTTCAAATTTAGACATTCTCAAGGGTCGAACCAGAATTTTTTTTTTTTTTTCCCCAAGAACTCATTTTAGTGAGAAATGCTTATTTTTGGGAATTTTAGTACTTATATTTGCAAATTTCTATACATATCATTGTTCAAGAGGCATGTTGCATTTTCATACCCATTCTTAATAAAAGTTACTTTTTTTTGTTAAATTGATAAAACAGATGCCAATGAAATCCTTATGAAGTAAATTGCTTGCATTTTTGTGAAGGGGCCATTTTAATCGATCGTTATTTTGTATAACGTAACCTCATTTTTCATAAATGGTTCATTTAAAAACATCCAAGTTTTTGAAAAACTCATTAGGCCTTTAATATTGAGAAAGTTAAGATCTTATTTTAAAGTAGTATCTGAAAAATTCCTTACAAACCCTAAAGCTAAGCCTTGTAGTGCTGGAGGACAACTCTGAGCAGGTCCAGTTTTCTTTAAATTTGTTACTTTGAACACTCAAAAAAATATTGCCAGATTCAAATTGCTTGCAAATGAGATTTTCTGCGAGAGATTATGAAAATTGGTAGTGGAGAACAAGAGGGAAACAAAACTAATAAGAAGGAAACAAAAACTTAATGACAGGACAGAAAAATAGATCTGTCACAGAAAACCCTTCTGCAAATGTGTACATGCACAAAACGGGCTCGCCCTTATTTATGGTTTTAAATTTTGTTTTAATTATCCCACATCTTGAACTGGATTAAACTCGAGGCCATCCTCTTGCACTCCTAGGGGCCCTTTTCCCTCATTAATCATTTATGAAACTGCACAAATAAAAATCTTTTAAGAACAGTTTTGCTGGGAGAAATTTGGGCCTTAAGTTAATGCAGTTTATTAAGGAACCTACCTTTGGGTCACTTTTTTAAAAAGAAAATTTTAATAAACAGTCCATGTTTTTAATTAAAATGGGGTAAAAAGGAAAAATTTAAGGCACTTTCAATGAAGTTGTAAACTGAAATATTGCAAATTTAAGTGAAATTTGGTAAAAAATTAAATTTACACCACTCCTAACTATGAATAATTCTAAGTATTTTTTTAAAATATTTATACAGTATGCGAGATACTGTGTTATGCGAGACTAACTAAAGACATGAACTAAAACTTTGAAAATTTAATGAAAAGTTTTAAGTTTTATATTAAAACTATTTTTAAAATAAACAAAAATAGTCATAAAAAATCAACAACATAACACAAAATATATATCATGCTTCATAGCACAGTTAGTAATGATCGAAATATCCTGGTGAAATTTCAAATCAATACCTTAAACATGTTATGATATAAAATAATTGTAATCCGTTTTCATGCTCAAACATGCCTCTTGAACGATGATTCTACAAAAATCGAATTGTCCAAGCACACCTGTTTGCACAGCAGGATCTCTCGAGTTTGCAGCTGGGCCATTGCTTCGTTACAAAGAACTCGTTCGACACAATTTCTGCTGGCAGCTAAAAATCCTCTACCCTTCATTTTCGTAATTTAAAGAACACTGACAAACAAACATCAGACGATCTTTTCACAAGAAAGCTTACTTTTAAGGAGGACTAAGGTGCTGCAACAACTATTCACATTACATATGGAGAAGGCCTAAACAAAACTCCAGATCAGCCATTCAGTAAGCTAAAACACAATGGGCCTCCCATCTACCATGTTCAATATCCTAGTCACTTTGCCTTTTTGGAGCCAAGAACCTTGAAATTTCAGCCTTATCATTGAAGATAATCTTTTACTTGAACAATACCAATGTATTGTCTCTAATCTATGAATTAAATTAGAGATTATCGTAAATCAAACTTTCAAAGAAAATGACCCTCTCCGTCTAGGATGTGTGCTTTAAATCCAAAAAAAAATTTTTTGAGCATAATCTGCACTCATGAAGGGATTACATTGGAAAGTTTTCTCAAGCCTAAATTTTCAGAATACTAAATACAGTTTAATTCAACAATTGTGGGGAGAAAAGCCACTCGTAAAAAAATGCCAAAGTCTGAGAGATTTAGAATTTGAAAAAAGTTTAGGAGATTTTCTTTTAGGGGTGTTGCAACATACAAGTCGTCACTTGGATATTACAACATGGAATTTGGATCGTCACCCAAGTTCCAGCGCGAGATTGTCGAAACAATACAATGTCACCCAATATACTTTAAACTGCAGAAGAAAAGTTCAAGTGGATTTCTCTCCCCACAAATTTCCCTTGTTAAATTTAACATACAAATGCCTCATCACAATATTCTTTATATCGAAATTAAGTCCAAATGATCTCTTCCAGGTTGTAAATAATTGATTTTCCATTACTAACAGAGGCCAATTTTTGAGGGCTTTCGATTTAACGATACTCAATTTTTCAAAGAAAATATTTTTACTCTATCTAAAAGCTTATATTTTACAAGATCTAGACAGTTAAAAGCTGGCTAACATTCAAATTGCCATCTTCTCCTTTCAGTCAAAGGGGGGTCGCCTCCTTTAATCCCTCAGTGATAAGAAACTACCTTGGTGAAATATTACTTGACAGAAAAAGATTAAATACTGCCGTAGCTTTTAAAATTAAGTAAATAAGAAGTTAGCAAGTATAAAAAGAGAGAAAAAAATCTTTTTTCAAGTTATGCACATATAAATCTACACTGTTGCCCATAAACAACAGATCCATCATCTAAAATGCAGCTAAAACTACCATAAAAATGTTGTATTGTTTTTGGGGGATAATGTTTTTTACAAATCAAAAGCAGTAAATTTTTTATTTTAATTGTTTTAACCATTAATTATTTATTTTCTTAATACTTGTAATTAACTTGGAAGTTTAATTTAAATACCTTTTGTCAGGAGATATAATGGTCTGGATGACTCTTCTTCTATAACTCAATAGCTAACTTCTTTTAAATTACTACTAATTATCTTTTTTTGTTGGGATCTTTTTTTTAGATAATTACCTTTTCTTTAAATTACTTCTGCCTTTGTTTGCCCGGTCTCCGGAGGTGTAATTTTAATTATCAGGTAAATTCTGTCGATTTTCTGCTGACTATTAAGTTTCCCTCTCTCTTCAATAGCCTAACTCATTTCTTGCAATATCTTTTATTCATGTCCGGTTTTTAATTAGTTTTACTCTCTTCTAATTTAATTTTTTATTCCAAATTTTACCCAGGGTTGTCTCGGACGATTAGCTATCTCCCGCTAAAATTTTAGAAAATTTAATAACGTTTTTAAGGCCCTTATGATCAATTAAGCTTTTTCCCCATTTCAAGATGGCCGTTCTTGCCTGCGTTTCTTCTCGGCCAAGTGGTTTCTTTCCCGCGTGCTGTAGTTGCTGGCCGCCATTTTCTTTTTCTCGCTTCCTTCCCCCGTCGATCGAATGTTCTCGAAGTTTCCCGGCTGAGATGGCGCGCTCTGATTGGTCCCCGCGGCCGGCGTCTCGTCGAAGCTCCTCAAGCTGGCAGCGAAAAGCGTCATTCTGAAAGCTGGTGTGGTGCGGGTTGGACGTGATCTCGTCCGGTTTTTTTTTCATCGCATTTTTTTTGGGGGGCCTAGCTCGGCTTATCAGTCGTGACTTCGTCAAGAATCAGCATGTGAGGTTTTTACGCGAGGGCCAGAGGGCCAGCTACTCCATGATCACCGTATAAATTTATTCTTTTTTTGGTGCGTAAGCACCCGGTGGCCCCACCACGTTTGTTTCATGATCGTTTTTTTTTGCCAGTATGCTTCCCCTCACTTGATGTGAATTGGGCTTAAGCCCCCACCCCTTTTTTTCATCTTCGACGTCCCGCTTCGATCGACTATGCGGAGATCTCCCATTTACCCTGACCGGGAGCCGCTTGTGTAGATTCATCGAGATGTCCCCGACGCCTGATTGAATCACGGAATCCCCTTCAAGGAGAGACCAAGATGCCGGCTCTGGGAGCCACCTTCGTCCGACCGTTAGTTTCCTGAAACACCGGGACCCGACCTGCCATTGGATCTGTGGGTGAGAACGCTCCAATTACGTTTTCTCTATCATCCTTATGCTACCAGGGATTTAAAATCAATAGCTAAATGTCTCTTCTCTTCAAGTAATGACCAGTGGTATAATTTCCTGTAACGTCATGTTTAAAATTTTTCTCTAGTTGTTAAAAGATGTATGTTGATGCTGTGTTATTTTTTTTTCTTACCTAGTTAATTTTTGGAGTGTCATAAAATCTGTTTCATATTCTGGTTTGGCCTATGCTAATCTCTGTAATTGTTTGAGTTTTCTGCACATCAATGTATTTTGCTGCACCCTTTGGTGTAAAAATTGCTAAGTTCCCTTTTTGGGGTTTCAAGTTTCTGTTAAGGATTTTGTCCGGGATTTTCATCAGATGCCTTGTATGGCTTGGGGAAGGTGGGGACTTGTTTGCCCAATTTTTTCTTTTTTCTTTTTTCTTTTTTTTGATAGGATAAATATTTTTTTTATATTTTTTCTTTTTGCTGCAGCAGAGCCTTTTAATTTAAGTACTTGGATCCAATCAATCTACCTTTGTCATGACAATTTTATTTAAGCATTTCCTTTTTTCTTTTTTTTGTTTAATTTTTCAAGGGCTAATAATTGGGTAATTAAAGCATTCTAGTATTTTTTTGTTCCTGAGCAATTCTACCACGCGCTGTTAAACCCCTGCGCAGTGTTTACTTACTTTTCATTTCTTTTACTGATGTCGCGAGGCCACTAGCTGTTTACCCCTGTTATTTGTTAAATAAATTTGTGATTTGGTGATCTTATACGATGTCTCTGTGTTTATTTTACCACTTTTCTAACACACACTTCAGGCAAGGCTGAGATCATTGGGTTATTTTTCTACACTATTGGTCACAACGCATGGTATAATCTTAATTCTGATTTGGTAACTTGCTCAATTTAAAAATCAAATTTTTTTTAACTAAACTAAACTTTCACGGCAGTAGTAAGTAGAATACTACAAAAACCAGGAGAAGAGTCGCTGTTCATTCTTTTTAAAGTTCCATTTTGAACATAGGACCCACCTCTCAACACATCTCATGTGACTTAAACTCCTTTCGACCTTTCTCTCGGTGTTTAGGATACTGAACAATGGTTTCACTTTGCATAGTATAATTTCATGCATACATTATTTCTATAAGACGAGCAACTCTTGGTTATTATTGGAACGCAGAGTCGGGGAGGTCAGAAATCTACAAAATAATTCTTAAAACAAATTTCAATATTTTATACACTTCTATCCGAAATATCCAATTTAAATCAGAAAACTAGTACAGAATAATCTATTAGTTACTATCAGCTTATAAAAAATTTGAGAACAAGTAAAAATAATTTTACTAATAACAAAATTATTATTTAGTTTTAAAATAGGCGTCCATTTCTATGCTCAAGGCAACTGAGGCTTGAATAAAGAAATGCTAAACTAAAAAATATTTATTCTTGAGCAGGAAGAAAAAAAGATTAAAACTGAGTCTTTGAAGATACTTTATGAATTTTCCTGCCAAAAATTTTAATAAAAGAGCAGTGGAATTCGCTGATACACCAAATAAAGAAAACCGTGCCATTTCACAGACGATTCTCATCTCATTACTGATTTTCAGAATT